>MU614536.1:7075-93484 GCA_025201725.1 Chytriomyces sp. MP71 | reverse complement strand
TTCGCACTTTTACTGGTAATAAACCAGTTCCTAGCCCCCTAGCCCTAAACATTTATTTTGACTTAACATTTTATTTCGCACTTTTACTGGTAATAAACCAGTTCCTAGCCCCCATAGCCCTACGATAATGGATTTATTAGAAAGAAATCAATGGATGTTGTTTGTCTTTTGATATTAGAGTGGTCAAGTAAGTGCCGTTCTGTTACATCGCACCGTGCCCTGACTGCCTAACCCTATGCTTAGGATCTGAATCTTGACTCCCTTTGCTTCAGGGATCAGATGAGGAAAGTGGCAGAACAGTGAAACCTCCTTCAACAATGAAAACAGTGCAACAAGCTCACAATAAATGAATCATATCAACCCTAAGAATGGATTGATTCCTTGTTTCCCAAAAGGAGTTTTTATTTAAAAAATTATCTAATATCATTTCTTCACTTGATAATGGAGAAATCAATGGATGTCTTTTGACTTTTGATATTGGAGTAAGGAAAGTAAGTGAAAAATTAAAGGGTTACGGTTGGTCGTCGGGTTCGTTGTCGGGTTTGTCGTCGGGTACGTCGTCGGGTTCGTCGTCGAGTACTTGTCAGGTTCGTCGTCGGGTTCAAGGTAAAGGACCAGAGGTATTCTCTATTATTAAATTCTCTTATTAACGTCTCTTATTAAAGATTGTCTAATTTCTTCACTTGATAATGGGATAATTAAAAAGAAATCAATGGATGTCCTTTGTCTTTTGATATTGGAGTAAGTAAAGTAAGTAAATGTTGTTGTTTTCTTGTTTTATTAATTGCACAAGTATTAGAAAATGAATTATTTTGCGTTGTGGTCATCGCGATCTTTGTTGCGGTTTTGTCGTCCAAGTCGAGGCACCGTGTTTGAAACTTGAGGTCGGAACCTTAACCTTAAGCTACATAACATTTAATTTCGCACTTTTACTGGTAATAAACCAGTTCCTAGCCCCCCTTCTCCCTATAATAATTTTGAGTTACAGAGCAAAATTAATTTTTATGACTCAGCCTGTCCAAAACGCACAAAGGCAGACTCATTCAAAAAAAGAACCGGAATTATAACATAACAAGTGAAAAAAAAATGAAACCGCAGGTTACCATTCGGGCAGGATATCCCAGTCTTTTACAAATTATTTCATTATGGCTCCGAATCACTCCTTGAATTAATAGCAGCTCACACTACATTCCACTAAGTTTTTTCATTTTATCCAAGGTTTTTCCTCCATTGCGAGCCAAATTATCTATTTTTGTTTTCATGTCAGGGAAGTCGCGCAATATTTGCTGAAAGTCGACGGCTGTCAATCTGTACAATACACTAGGCATAGCTGCTTGAATTGTTGCTGTTCGAAGAGCTTTTGTTACCAGCGCCACCTCTGTTCTGAAATTAAGCTTGAAATACCCAACTTGTCCACGATTGATACTTACCTCCAATATATGCATCATCATACAATGAGGTGACTTTGACATCGTTGATTATCACATTGACCTTCCCTTGTTGGATGAAGAACATATCCAATCCAGAATCTCCTTGCTTTGTTATGCAGTCACCCGGAGTGAAATAACATGCATGCAGAGCTGCAGCAATGC
Organism: Chytriomyces sp. MP71; assembly: GCA_025201725.1. Lineage (NCBI taxonomy): Eukaryota > Fungi > Chytridiomycota > Chytridiomycetes > Chytridiales > Chytriomycetaceae > Chytriomyces > Chytriomyces sp. MP71. The sequence goes on along the minus strand of MU614536.1, from coordinate 91,892 downwards.
GTCCGTAAAAAATTTCGTCACGTCCATCATTTTCAATTCTGCGTAGGAAAGGTACTTGTTCAATCAAGCGACGAGTGTTGTGAAGAGAAACTTCCTAATACTAAGGTGAGATACAAGCTGTGAGGTCACAAAGGGAATGTGTACCGTTCTAAGGGATTCATTCATGTCTGCCAATAAGCTCTCTTCTTCAAAGTACTTTCCTCGATATTTTGTCTCGTAATATGCAATCAGCCTTTGTCTCGTTTCCTCACTAACATTTTTCCACTTCATATAATCCTTCAATTCATCCATTTTTTGATGGTATAGTCGACCTGAAGAGTCATATGAAAGTGTTGCAGCAGAAATAGAACCAATAAGAACTGCAAACTAAAAGTGATTAAATGAAGGACAAGCATTAAACTTTACACACACACATCATCATCATCATTTTACCATAGAGGATCCTATCATCATTGTAAACATAGTTCGGACAATTTCAGGTGTGGATCTGGCCCTGTTTAATTTGCTATCAGTGAATAGAATAAGACCTGTAGAACATACATGAATGACATTGGTAACATATTTCCTACAGTCATATAGAACGTCCATGCATACAAGTCTCCAATAGTGGCATCATGAAATTGCTTCCATGGATCGTCCCAACCCGGAAATCCTTTGTACTTTCCAATTAAATACATGAGACATGCATTGGTGTGAACTACAAAGAAAATGATGCAGAGAATGGGTAGCACATCTCCTACAGCACTTCCATACTTGTTGTCCAAGTAGACAAAGAGCTGCTTGTAAATTGCGCAACGCTTAATCTTGTTAGCTATTCGATAAAGGCGGAAAAATCTAAATAGCTGCAGGTAAGTATGCCAGTGTTGGTTCATGAAAATCAAATCCCAGGGAACCTGACAACGAGCGTCAATGGTTGACTTTACATCACTTAGCAATTTACCAGAGATATGATATGGATTACAAGATATTTCTTCATCCAAATGACTGCCCATTCTTGTATCGTCGGCCTTGACATTTCATAATCACGAAAACTTGCCATGGTGTAGACTTCCAAAGCTTGCGGCGTAATAAGAGAAATCAACGAATCTGCCAGAAAGACAACTGTATATCTAAAAAAACAATGGTAATTTTAATTTTACGGCGATATTAGAATAATTTTACGGAGATATTAGAAAGAATCTTACATAACAGAACATACAGTTGATAGTTCATCGCTGATCCCTCTAGAGTTGGGAGAGTCAAAGTCTGTTATTGTAAAACAGATTGAGAATGGCAGTAGCCACAACATGAGAAGGTATAAAACTAATCATATATCTGAATCAGCATTCATGTTGGCTCTTGAAAAATGACTCACTTGTCATAACAAAATCCCAATACGAGCTGAAGAGTGATCGGGGATGCAGGCCGCACACAGAAAACGCAGCATCTGCAATATCAGCACGATCAAATTGGTCCAGATCGACTACTCGCCCCTTATTGTCAAAAACTGGTATTAAAAAGTTCAGAACAAAGTGATGATGCTGAAATTCTTCCTTAATTGTAAGCTTAGGTGCCGTCGGTGTGCCTGGCACCTTGTTTGTCTTATTGGGCACGCGCCTGGGTTTAATAGATCCGAGTCGATCTTCATCGCCTTCGACCTCCATTTCACTCATGACAGCCGTTTTTTGTTTGGACGCAAGCCTTTTTTCAAGTATAGAATCTTCCTCGTCATCTTTCAAGACAGTAGGCACAACCACCGCGACACTTTCCTCCTTTCGACCAACTACATTGTTCTCCTGAGATAATTGTGGTGCAAAATCACGATGACCTTCGCGTGTCACAGAAAATCCCTTAGCTGGCCCTGGTGTGGTTGGAGATATCTGCTGTGCTGCTGGCTTGACGGAAGAACGTGCCATTGCTGATAGCGCAATGGTGGCCTTAATTACAGACCATTTGGCTTTACCAGAGCTATTACGCGAATCTTCAACAACAGGAGGAGTAGTAGAAGATCTTCGTCGCTGCCCAGCCGCTGAAATTTCAGAAGGCATCCTGCTTCCAGACTGACGAGTCGAGTTGCTACTTATTGAATTGTGTGAATTGTTAAGACTGGAAACTTCAAGCAAGTCATAAGATTTTCTTCTATGTTGTCCTGCCTTCGCTGGCGGTAACTTGAGACCGCCAAGCTGATCTGACTCTTCCATAGCATGAGAGGGAGGCAATTTCAGTCCTAGCTTGCCCACATCAGCAGCTTGTTCCCCTATCTTTTTTTGACGTTCCGGCTTCGACACTGTTCCAAAAGGTAACTTTAATCCAAATGTCCCCAGACCATCATCGCCATCGTCCATGTCCTTATTTTCCTTTTTACTGCTATTTTGGCTAACTGTAGATATTGGAAGCTTGAGGCCACTCGATTTCATTGACTCACGTGATGCAATGGCCCAGTCTGCTGAAAGCGAAGAGGCGGATGGGACAGTGTTCCCCAAACGACTATGATCCCTGGAGGACATCTTGAGAGCACTGGCATTCAATTCATACACATCATTTGTGTGGATGCTAATCACGGAATGTCCAGTCGGCTGGTGAGCCGACAAAGTCAGCCCTCCGCGTTCAACAGCCTCAAAGTCCGAATCATCCGTTCCCATTTTAGGTATTGTGGGTTCGTCCAATTCGCTTGGCGAGCTTATTTTCTCTTTGCTTGACGTGCTGCGTGCAATACTTGCCAGACTCTTTTTTTGCAAGGAAGATGCACTTTTTGTCACACTGCGACGAATTCCAGCTGCTTGCAGCACGGTTGTTACAGCGGAGCTGCGGCGACGCCCCCCCACCCCAGCACCGCCACCGTTCGCACCGACGCTAGTCCGACCTGAGATGGACGCTCGTTTCTTTTCAGCAAAAATGGGTGCGGCGGAGGTTTTGTTGGCGCTTATGGCTGCCTTGTAATCTTCGGGAATAAAACGAAGTCCGAGGTCGAGCACGGAACCTTCGTCGAGCGGGTCCGTAAGAGAAAGCTGATCGACAGTCATGGATCCAAATTGATCCATAGCAGAAATGACGATTGTGAGCTCATCTGTACGCGCCAGAAATTCTTGACGTAGATCCTCAATAGTTTGAAGTAGCTTGCGCTGAACTTCGAGTAAGCCTGGAGGTAGACTGCTCATCCATAAACTACTAAGTCGCTGTAGGTGGGAGCAGGCTTAAAGAAGCGTCGATTTCAGGTGGGCTGACTGACGGGATTTGCTCGCAAGGATCGACGCAAATATGAAGCTTTCTGAGACTATGCTTGTCAAAATGAAATGGGGGCAGAAATGCGAAGTTGCTTTGAAATCCACTTTCCCTTGGAAACGTGAGCAAGTCCGCGTGTGTCACCATCGCGCATCCTCCTCCGTTCACGCACCTTGCCGCCTGGAGGACCGCCAACCAACGAGACACGAAGCCACCATTGTCAAAGCAGGATGGAGGCGTGGAGGGAACGGGCGCTGAATGCGGCTGCCGCGATTCAGGAGCGGTCGAAGCCTCTGCTGGAGAAGGGAATGAAGGCGACGCAGAGCACAATCGCCGCCATTAAGGAGTCGGAAACGGTGCAGTCGATGCAGCAGAGCTACTCATCATGGCGTGAGAGGGAGGGTTCGTCGGACAGCGAGGGTCTCCCTGCCACCGCTACCAAGGTTGGACGCCCCCGAGAGACACATATTCCAACTGTGTGGGATTAGTTAACAGCTTCTGTGTGTTCAGGCCGTCGATGTACCACCGCCCTGGTCCGTGTTTGGCCTCCCCCTCTCTAGCCTGCCCCTCACAAACTACGCGCCCACGCTCATGCACCGTTGCATTGAGCATATTGCTCTCACTGGATCTACTGAGCAGGAAGGGATTTACCGTCTCTCAGGTGGAGCCTCAATGGTTCGCACCCTCCGGTACTCGTTTGGCTCCATCGGCTCCGGCAAAGAAGATCCAGGTCCTGTTGCTCTAACTGTCGACCCAAACGCGTCTGCCTCCGTTTTGAAAGCGTTTTTGCGAGAGCGTGAGTGGCTCTGGAATCCTCAGTTCGCCATTCCGACTAACTCAGCTGTCAGTCTCTGAACCCATACTTACCACCTCGCTTCTACCTTACTTTACTGCAATCCCCATCACTCCGTCGGAAGATGGGAAAGCTTCTGCACTCACCCTTTCGCAACTCTCCGCTTTCATTGGAAAACTGCCTCTTGTTCACTACGCAACACTACGCCTGCTCCTTCTACACCTTTTTGATGTTTCTCGCAATGAACCCGTCAACAAAATGGGTGTGTCCAATCTTGCCGTTGTTTTTTCTCCTTCTACTCTCATTGGGGGTGACCTGTTGAAGGTTCTCATCGCGAACGCAAATCTTTTATGCAAGGTGAATGACATATAATCATATATATGTGAGCGAATGAAACTCGACAAGAATGCGTGAATGAAGGGGTGCGTTAGAGCGAGTTGAAACCTTGCAAGCTTCTGTGGCTTAAGGAGTGAGAGCAGAGCGAGTATCTGATAAAAAGCTCACACAAATTGAGTAATATCGCATGTTCTATCGCAGCCTCCGTCCGTTTTTGAGTTTCAACTCACTTCACACGAACTACTTACTTTAGACTCAGCCTTCTGCTCTTGTGTCCACATCACCATTGTCAACATCGCCTTCGATACTGTCATCGTCTCCTGGAAGCACAAGAAAGGCACCACCTCCCCCACCTCCGTCAAAGCGCTTAGGCTCTCAAAACAATCTATTATCAACAACCGCACCTACCTTAACTGGCCTCCAAACTCAACCTCGATCTCCTACTATTTTGGGAGACGCGGCAGAAGGTTAATAACTTCGTGTGAGTGATAGATATCTTACATTACTGTCGCAGGTGATAAGCCACCTCCTGCGATCCCTGCGCGACCTCTCTCAAATATTTCCATTCCCGTCCGTCCTCAAAGCGCAAAAGGAATTACACCCGCGATTCTTCTCGCGAACAGACATAGCAGTGCAAGCGAATTGTCCTTGGACGAAATGGAGCTGAACGGATTAGATATTACGCGGCCTAGTAGCGGCGCAGAACGACCTTTGAGCTATGTTAGTGCCGGTAGTGGTGGATTGGGCAGTCTGCCAAGGAAGGCCCCTCCTCCTCCCCCTCCGTCCAAAAAGCTGGGAAACGGGATGTCATGATATAATTTATACAGGCTAGGAAATAAAGAGATGAGTCATAAATGGACGCGAAATTCCCTATTAGAGTTGTGCGAGCAACGAATAACACTTTCGTACTGTGATTTTCTTCCATTGTCACAAAAACTGAACATTGTTCGCTCAAACATGGATCCAGTTTCGTCATTACAGCAGCTGCAATTCTTTATTTTGATCTTCATACTGGGCCTTAGCTTTATTCTTACACTTGCGATAACTGGCTACCTTTTGTGTTTCATATCCTTCAACGAATATATCCGCGTCTGGTCGCCTTTCAACATTCAGCTCATCGCACTTGGATTTTCAATGACAGGATTAATCACATGTTCCTTGATTCAAGCACTTTCTCCTTCAGATACACCGCTTCCTTGTGTGCTGCAGGCGTTTGAAGACCTCTTGACGGCAACGTTTGAGCTTTTATACTTGCAGTATTCATGGGGACGCGCGTCTTCAATCATTGAAACCGTGTACCCAAGGACATCCAACACTATCAAGACCTTCTATCGATTCGCACCTTTGGTTGTGTACGCCCAAGTTATTCCAGCAACTGTCGACGCCATTTGTTCGAAGATACCGTCCCTGGCATATGTGGTTAACACGGGAACGTATTTTGAGCAAGGTCTTTCTGCTGTTGCTGGAATTTGCATTTTCGTGTTCGATGCGACGTTATTGTTGGGATTCAGGAAGTATGTTTGGGAAAACACGCGAAGTATAAAAGCCGCCATGGCTCATACCGACCATACATTTCAAATTATCAGTAATTACGGGGCTGGATCTTGTATCATGTGGATGATTGGAAGTATTGAGCTATCGGTAACGATGGCTTTTCAACAATACAGCTTTGAGTACAATACAGTTATTGCATGCACCTACGTGACTGGCATACTGGCTTGGGCGTGCTTGGTTATGATGAAGGTTTCCATTCACAAAGAATCAATGCGGCTGAAGAGTCACGCACTAGGTAAAAGGCCAGACATGTATCTTCATGGTACTTCGGTTACTAAAGGGCATGGGAGCTCAAATAACTCTATTAAAGAAGGTTTGGCAAATAAGTCGTCAAATTATATTAAAACTCTCACAACCCAATAAAAGGACATAAAAGAATAAGGGAAATATTATAGTATTAATGCAATGTACCGTCTCTTGTTTCTGATTGTAGATTGAGCGGTTTAAGAATCGGTGCGTCCGACCAAAACGGATGGCCATTGAAATATTCCACGGACTTCCGCCGCATCTGAGATCCGCCGTGTTTTTGAGACTCCAGTTGGAAGCGATTGAAAAGGTACGCTTTTGCAAAGGATTCATGGTCGTGTCTCATTTGTGACCCTGCCATAGTTGAGACAAATGGTGGGTTAAGACTGCTGGGAACCTGCAAGGAGGCTCTCCTGCAGGAATTTGATGGTCCAAACGAGGTTCTGCGGTCTAATATCATGAAGTTATGATTGGGTGTCGAGGGCCGTCGATCCGAAATCAGTACACCGGTTCCAGAAGCTAAAGTCCACCTTCCTGTATTGACAAGGCTTTGCTCCGATTGTCTTCGACTGGCGGTGACGAATTTTGGAGATGATGGAGGTGATGTACCCAACAAAGGAGGTGTAAGGTCTCGCGACGAGGCTAGGTTGGTTTCGTTTGCTGCACTCATATGAAGAGTAGAGCTGACCATCGACTTGGAAAAACGATGAAGTGCAGGATCTTGTGAAGGTAGGAGAGGCAGTCTGACATCGCTGGGCAAGTTTAAGTCACCATAGTGATGCTGAACGTCCCTCGGATAAAAGTAGTTGATAACGCGATACTTGGTCCCACAGCTGGCTTGTACAGTAAGAGTACGTTTTGCTAGACCTCCAGGAACCAGCCGTGTATTCGGGCGAACAGACCGGAGAACAAACTCCGAACTTTCAATGACTGGTGGACCAGTCGCCTCTCGTCCTTCTTCGCGAACCGACTCCACCTCCCTATAAAGCAGAAACGGTCCTGATATACGCGAGTAAGACCAATTGAGCCCATCTGTAGATAGACGTTCATTATGATACTTTAAACAAGCACCCTCCTAGCCGAAATGAGAAACGAGCCTACGAACCTCGCCAACGCATCTTTTCAACTTTTGCTGTGCGCTCTGCGAACACAAGTACGGTGCCGCAGCGGATCCTGACACCGCTCAATAAAACTGGAAAGTTATTCACTGCTTGCAATTGTCCAGCTACCACGGCCTCCACCACAATCTGAGCGTCTGTGTGATCCCGGATGAAACCAGTCCAAGTTTCCGAGCATGTTACAAGACTAGTTCGTCTCTGAGATAAGCCTGTCTCCGCTGGTGTGGCCGATTGGCTGGACAGGTCCGCCGTCAAGGTTGGACGACGTATTTCCAACCGATGTGAGGAGGATTGATGAAGATACGGATGCATGACAAAGTCAATCAGTCTAGTGTGAAGGAAGAGAAACGGCTTGGACGACACTTAAATGAAAGTGATGCCAGTTGCTGGTAAGAATGGAATTCCTAGTCCAAGATGTGCCTAAAAATCAAATTCTGTAATGAAATGTCAAGAGGGTGCGGTCTGCGGGTGCCACTTTTGTAATAATGAAAAAATTGGGAGGGCGCCCACCAATCATTTTGGGTGTGTCCTGTAGCAAAAATCTGTTAGAGACGAAAATGAAGACAAAAGAAGAAAAAGGTCGTAAGGTAGGGCATATGATAAGTTATTCGTTTCATAGCGGCGCCAAGATCACAGGTGCTTCCATCCATGTAGAGTTCTCCTCAGCTATTGTGTTTCGTGGTCGATTGTTCGAATAGTTGTTCTGACATCGAGGTGGGACTGTGGTTGAATAACTGTTACCTGTGGTGACTGTTACCATTCAAAGAAGCCACCCCTCATTCCTGTGTGACATAAAGTGAAAGGGATTGAACAAAGCAGTTTTCGATGGAGTCCGTGGGTTCAGATTTCCACGAAAACCGATTAAACAAGTCCGGACACATCAGACGGCGCAAATCACGAAATGATTCGGACGGTAGCGCAATCAGCGGGCCGTGAAGGAATTGTTTGGCTTGTAAGCTCGTCAGAAACCAAAAGCGCATGTGCCCTCAAATCTTTCATTACAAACAAACCTGAGCTCATTGAACGCAGAGTCTTATTGCAAACTTGCTGAGGTAAAGTAGTAACCTGCCTTGCACTCTGCTCGCGCTTCAAATATCCCATATGTATTCTGTGAACGAAGCATGACTCCAGAGCGGATTGATTCTAAAAAAGGCTGTTAAGCAACCCGTAAAACTGGCGCAAAGACACTAGCAACAACTGCCTCTAGAACAGTTCTGGATCTCATTGTCTTGGAGGAAACCCGTACGATGTTTCGGCTGGGCAGGTCATTTCTATCCATTGCTTTTTGTGTGTTTGAAACGAGAAGGTAGTCCCTGACAAAATTCAGATTTATATGCATGGAGTAATGTTCAGAAAGGGTAGATCGATTGTGGAACCTGGCAAGGTATCTGAGAAGGCCCTTGTATCAAAGATCAGTGACTTACAATGCGTGGATTGGAAAGTGCAACAAGATCAGCCGAACGTATTTGTGAGGCAAAAATTCTTTTCGTTTGAAGTTAATGTCTCAATCAGAAAAAAAGAGTAAGAATAGGAGCTACTCCAGCAACACCCGTAACCATTCTGGAGTATCGGTCACCTTCTTTTCCCCATCGTCATTTTGCGGCTTCGTCGTATTTACATGACTCACAATCGCCAACTCCGACTGCAAGCCGCCACCTGGGCCGCCGACAGTCTCGTCGCTCCAGCCGCGCCCTCGTCCTTGATCCCAACTTACTGCACCACCGGCTCTCCATCTCGAAGCTTCATAGTCCTCGAGAGCAGGCGCAAAAGCCTGTATGGATGAAATCTGGCCGAACGAAAGTGATGCATTCCTCCTTGACACGAATGGACTCGCACTAGGTAAGCTCACGGGTGTATTCAGCCAGTCTAAAGCAGAGTCACTCGCGTTGCGATGCGTCACGCTCTGCAAGCTTTGTGGTCGCAATTGGTTGTTACTAGGCCCACTCCAAGACGAAGGCCGTTGTGGATACGGGCGATAGGACATGGCGGTGGGCTGTTGAGAATAGCTGTGTGGTGGCTGATTGCGGATGACAGGTGGGAAGAGTTCTGCGGCAGAATTGGAGTCTAGGCTGCGTTTTGTAGTGATTGTATATGTACATGGTATTTTTCGGTGAATGCAGAGACTGTTCCAGTGTCAAGGTCAGTGATTCTGTGGGACGAAGGAGGGATCACGCTATCCAAATCACATTATGAAAGCACAAACCTGCATCTTGGTTTGACTTTATCACATTTTCTTTTTTGTTGCCTACATCCCTCACAACTAATGGCTCTCTGAGTAGGCGGAAGGGCGATCGTGTTGGTGGCGGACAATGTCCTTGAACTTGTGGGCACAGGGGACGTGACCATCACACATGGCGGCAGACGAGGTGCACTTTGATGTGGCACGGAATTATAAGCCTGGGGTATCAACTGCTGAGAGTCTGGCTCCGACAGAGGTGGCGGAAATCCTTGTGGCGAGTGATTGGAGTGGCGGGCTGCATTGCCGCCCGCACCCTCTTGAAACGTGTTGGCAAACGGCGCAAACTCCTGCTGTGGAGAGACAGAAGTATAGGCATCGTCACCACCATTTGTGACTGAGGAAGTTGTGTAAAACAACAGCGAAGGCGTATACGAGCAATCCAGTCCCTTCTCGTTGCATCGGCTACATTTTGGCTTATTTGCATCGCATCGTTTCCGTGCCTAATCGAAGGGGGACAGACGATAAGAAGACTGCGGACTTTTGCTTGAATTGTCGGACACCATTAAGCCCAGACATCTACACTTGAGCAGGAAGTCAACCCACCCGGCGGCATCGGTCGCAAGCAATGGTGCGAGCTTTTTTGAGCAGCAAATCGTGACTGGACACATCCCCGAGTCCTGCCTCAAAGGCGGCCGAGTCCCCGTCACAATCCGGTCTGTCGCCCACTGCTCCAACATTCGTACTCGGAACCTGCGGATTCCGGCCCGCGCTCTCGCCTGTCCCTCCAGTTGCAGTAGGATCCCCTCGCGTTGCTTGTGGCCGGTCAGCCATTTTTGCTTGTGGCGATGCCGTGCGGGATATGGCGCAAAAAATTACACCCAATTTTTGTGGGTGGGTCGGAGAGGTGCGGTCGCGGGAAGCGTCGGGACAAGAGGTGGGGCTTGATCGATCGCCGCATTTCCGACCCTCCCATCCACTCGGCAGCCTAAACTCATGGACAGCGGCCTTTGATCGCGCACTCTTACAAATACAGAAACGTAGTATAACATCAATTCAGCAAAGCTGCAATGCTCACGACACCCTCCACATGCTTCGCAGTTAGTCGTTCATTCTTGTCACTGACTTCCGACAATTCATTATCACAAACCGTCTGGGACAACACAGCCGAATTAACCATCGACTGAACCACCATCGTCATTTTCTTGGGCGGCAACAGATACTCACATCTTAGCCTACGTGCTTCGCAATTGGTGCCTTTAAAACCTTTAGTCCAAATGAACATACCCACCAGAGATAAATCAAAAACTTACAGAAAGGTCTCAATCGGTCACATTTCAATTTCCTCTCACGACAGCACGAGCATGGCACGGGCCTCCTTCCAGTCACGGCCGCAACCTGCTCTTCGGGCAATGAGCTTACGTCCACGACGTCACCTATGATCTGTACGATGCGCGCTAGTTGAGGAGGGGACGAATTGCTCGAAGGTGAAGCAGGAAGATGGTGATGTTGCGGTCCAAACCGGAACGATTGCGGCGGAACTAAAATTCCCAAGGGAGTTGTTGATTCCGAAAGAAGAGAGACGGATCCTTCCATAGATGATAAAAAGGAAGAGACAGAAGAAGTAGAGGATGTAGGTGGTGGTGGATGAGTGTGCTGAAGCGATGCCGTGACCGCTAAGTGTGAGTCACAACGGCTGAAAATTCCCGCCGACTGCGATTGTTGTGTGACAAACGGCGATGCATTTGGCAGCATTCTGCGAGCATAAGGCTTCCTGCTCGTCTCGTATACGCACTGTGTGTCAACGCGTTTCTAAATTCGGAGTAGTGACTGTTAGGAAAGGTCTAAAACTCACATCCACGCCCGTCTCGACGCAACGGAGACATGCTGGCTTTGCCGTATCGCACTTCTTGCGCTGCGTCTGGCAGCCTCGACACGGTTGGATTCGCGGCATCCTTTTCTTAGGGATTGACGGGACCTTTTCGTTGCTTGCCTCACACACGCTGATCTCTGGACGCAGTTCCAACGCACGGGAAGCACCATCCACGGACGAGGTTGGCGTAGAGCGCGGTGCTGAGATTGCGTTGAGACCAGGGAAAGTGGCTTGTGCGCCAGACGCGGGACCATTTGCAAGCCCAAGGAGGAGGGACACCTCCGCCTCAACTCCTGACGTGACCATCATCCATTCCATTCCCGCCACCTTTCCGGACTTGTTATCTCGCTACTGTTTTCGTGCGGGGGACGATTTCCAGGGCGGGGAACTGTGTTGGCGGCGGCAGGGATTCGGCAAGAATGAATCCTCCGGAACAATCTCGACTTCAGGCCGAAAATTAGCCACAACGCCCCCAGTTGAAAACGAGGGTGCAGCAGGGCGAAAGCAGACACCATCCTTCTTTGCTTTCTTAATTTTATTCAGATTTATAAGGAATCTCTTGTAGTATCAATCCACTAGTGCCGCCACACTCATGACCCGTGACGGCTGCGACAATGAAGCTGGAACGTGCTGCCAGCGCGTTTGACACGGTGAGCCCAACGGAAAGTATCCGTGCATTTGTTGGCGAGCCTGGTTTTCCACCTGCGCATGTTGCCACGGTGAAGCTGTTGTCCGAGGAGGCAAGGATAATGTCGGACGCTGCACTGAGCCTGCAAATTGATCTGGTAATTGATGGACTTGCGCAACTGAGGAAAATGGTCGCGCATGAACGACGGCAGGCTGACTAGAATGTGACAGTGGACTTCTAGCCACCATGAGGAGATTTTCCGTCTCCAGTCGTTCCACCCATTTCTGCTGAGCGAGCTTCTTGGGAGGTAAGATATACTTGCAGTCCAAGCCGCGTTGCAGGCAAGAAGTACACGCAGGGCGTATCCGATCACACTTCTTTTTCTGTTGTCTATGTTTTCATTTAGACTTAGTCCACTGGTTTTTAGGTTTTTACGGGGAATGTTGACATCATCCAAACGCCTGCTCCCGTTGACATCACCTTAGGTATGAAAAGAAAAAGGAGAACGAACCTGCAACAGTCACAAGGCAGGGCTCTCTTTGCACCATGATCGTTTGGAAGGGCAAGAGGAGCTGGCGTATGCAACACCATTTGCGGCGAAACAGAGGCATTGGCGGAGGACAGGGATCGAATGGAATTGTCGTCAACACAAAGGGTAGGTGGACTCCATGGCTGGGAGGAGTCCGCATAGATTGCTGAGTAAGAGGGCCTGGGCATCATCACGTGACCATGGACCTCATCCGGGTTCGATAATCCACCAAATCCGGTGGCACTTGAAGATGGGAGTGTGGCGGATGCAGCGGACATCGTTTTCGGGAGCGTGCGTCGTGTATATGGTTTTCGGTCAGTAAAGTGACAAACGCCGCCCAACTGGATGCAGCGGGAGCATGCGTCTCCTGGTCGCGTCGAGTCACATCTGTATAATATGTGAAGCGCAGTGAGTTACAGCAGCTCAGCATAAGGAATAGAGGGTGCCAGCCAATATGTTGGGCCCAATCTAGTTCGGCCCAGGTGTCCATCCAAACATGTCCCGCCCAAACAAGCTCGGTTGCAACAAACACCCTCTCGCAAAGATGCTCACTTTTTACGTAACGTGCGGCACGGCTCGCACGGAATCTGTCTCCGGTGCTTTTCAAAGTACAGTGTTTGACGCAGAGGGGGCAACGTGCTGAGCGGCTGCTGCGGAACCAGCTCCGGCGCAGAGGGACTCGCCATCTTCGTCGCAGCCAGCGACGGTAGCGCACAGGATTTTGGGGCTGCACTATGCTGGTACTTGGAAGCCATCTTTTCGCCTCAACGCAAGACTGCAATTTTTGTCGGTGTCGGAATGCGATGTCTTGTGTTTTCGCCCGAACTTGCCGGCGACATCTTGAAGAGGCCGAATCGGTGATCAAAAAATTTACGCTCTTCCCACGCCTGTTCTGTGCTTCTTTTCATTTGTCCTATTCTATTGTACATTATGATCACTTTCTTTCTTGCATCCGAGTGCATCTGTCAGCATGCAGCCCACGGTTGATTTTACATTTGTCTGAACAATTCCTGTCTTGCCTCATCCTTGCGTTGTAAGCATCAACAATAGTGTGCGTTTACTTAAATAGAACAATGTATATTGCGGAAGGGCGAACTTCCCTCTTCCTTGGACTTCAACGAAGCACCAGCTTGAAGCACCCCACCGACCGGCCGACTCATTTCGGCATTTTTTTGTTGAGAATCGTGCGCAGGTCTTGCCATCTCTATCCCTTCTGCCGAAGCGATGAATAATCCTTAACTGACAAATACAAGCGGTGGAAGAAATTCTCGATTGAGATGCATGGAGAAGGCACTTGCTTGTCAACTGATGCGAGGATGATCGAAACGGTCGAGGGATACGATACGCACTCAATCTAACATCATGGAGGGGCAAAAGATGCAAAGAAAACCATCCAAAAGGCTTTTGTGCACCACCCAGCTCGTTCGACAATCCCTCCGGAACCCAGGAGATGCGCCATCTCAGGTTTACTTGTGAGCATAGAGCCCATACATTTGCGAAAAGTGAACGGTGGAGCATGGTTTGGGACCTATTGCCCACGCGCCGATATGGTGTATAGTGAATGTTCTCGTGATGCATGGCGATCAGGTCATTCTTGTACATTGTGTTGGCAGAAGCACGTGACAGGTCTTTGACAAAACCGTGATCATAGTTTGAACTGAGCGCTATCTGGCACTAGCGGCAACAAAGGCCTCCAACCATTGACAACCTCTCGATCTGTCATATCAGATTCGGAGTATCACCAGTTCACATTTGATTCAAGGACAACGTTATGAATCCCAGGGTCCAAAGATTTTTGCGTTTGCTGTAGAGTCATGCTTCGCTGTATTTCCTTTTCCACAATGACTCTACTTCCAACATTACGAAACTTGAGGAATAAAACTCAGAACGAGACGAGTTCGGGAAATACAACTAAAACGTGAATTATCTCCCACCAATTATTGCATGAATAGAGTGTAATGTGATGCCGTTCTTATTTCTTTCCTGGCTAATGGAAATTCCTGGAACGGCAAGGGCGTCCGAACTCGTGTTTTTTCTTTTTGTTTGAGAAAGCTGAAATGGGCAAACACAGCAACCGACCACCGCGGAAGCAGTACCGCGCCGCCGCCCGCGCGAACCCAATCTACAGCACTACTAGTGCAGAGCATGTCGGAGAGGTGACGGTCGGCGAGGAAGCGGAGACGGGCGAGATGGTGGCCACATCCAACCTCAACGCGCTGCTGAAGGACCAAATAGTGCCAATTGTAAAGAAGGTACCATTATATCACTGTATGACTCTTCAATCCAATGGCAGGGCAGTAATACTCTTGATACGTTAAACTTGCAGCTTCAGTCAGAAAATGCAGACGATCGCTCGTGGGCTGCCGCGGCCGTGTCGTCTCTGGTGGTTGAGGAAGACTCTCGCGTGCAACTTTTGAAAGGCGGCGTGATTCCGGTCCTCGTTCACCTCATTTCGGCCTCGGACGTCGATTCGACCCTTGTCGATCTAGTTGGCGCTTGCGCAAATCTCGCCACGTTTGGTGGAAACGATGTTTGCGACGAAATGGAGAGGCGCGGAATTGTGGATGCGTCGCAAAATGTGGTGCAAAAATGTTTGAATTCAATCCACAAATGCATCTCGGGTTCCATGTCAGACGCAGACAACGCGTTCCTCGCCGCTTTCGAGCAATGTGTTTCGCTTCTTGTTTCTCTCGTGGACTTTTCGGACAAGGCTTTTGCCTCCACTACTCGACTGATGGGTGGAATTCTCGTTGACGCGCTCGTTTCGCTGCTAGCTTCCACGGAGAAGAAATTCAAGGCTCCTCACTCGCTGTTGACGCTTTCGGCGCAGTTGCTCAACAATCTCTCTGAAGAAAACAAGGAACTGTTCCCTTACTTCCCCAAACACCATCTGAATTCTCTTTCCAACATTGCCTCTGGCGCCATTGTCGCAACACCGCTCGCACAAGATCCTCAGCGTGCCGCTTACATTCGAATCTTGTCTTCCAGCATTCTCGCCAACACGCAACCGCTTCCCATCAACCATCTTGTCATGGTCATCGTAGACACGTTCCAAACTATCAATATCCCATCTCTTACCTCTCAAATCAGCGAAATATGCGTCAAAGGTGTTTTTGCCAACACATCTTCTTCCTATCGCCAAAGAGGGACTGGGAATGCCGCCAAAGGTAAAGCCATCGCCCAGGCCGCTCAAGAGCAGTCCGAACAACTCACTACGGGGGCTGAACGCATCCTGGATACAGCCAACTCGGCTTTTGCCGCCCTTCAATTGTCCCTCGAAGTTCTCGTGAATGCTTACAGCGAAGACTACGAGGAGGGTGCTCTCGGCGATGACGAATGGGGTGACAATGGGGATGACGCCATGGAGGATGGTGGGAACCAAGAAATGGAGGCTGATGAGGGCGAAGAGGATGGGGATGACACTGGTGCTTATGACGAAATGATGCAGGATGCAGATCTCGCAGCTACTATGGCTTCCGAAAGCGGTACTTCGTCATCACAGGACCCTTCAAACCCGTCTTCTGAAAGTGCCACTCGCGTGAGTCTCGTCAGCTCGTACAACTTACTGGAACGCCTCCTCCACCTCTCTCATGAAGCTGCATCGGCCACATCTACCCTCGCGCCTCACATCAAGAGCCCGGCGCATCCTTTCTACCCACTTGAAACCTTTCTGAACGCTGTAAAGCAGAGGGCCTTCAATGCTCTCACCAACATCCTTAGCACACTTTCAGGAACTCCCTTCTACTCTCCAAGCAATGCCACGACAGTGCACAAAACATGGGTCACCATCTTTGACGCTGCTCACACTGCTGCCGGAAGTCCAGGTCCAGAAACCCTCGCCATCGTTGAGTCCGCCGTGGGCGCCCTCTGGGCACTCGCTCGTGGCGTCGATGCACACAAGCCCCGTGGCACCCTAACCCTGGTAAGCGACCACAATGACGCCTTCATGTTACGGCGCTTACTCAAACCGTTCCCATACTTCGCCAACAGGACCCTACCGACGCACATATCCACACCCTGATCAGCACTGCCAACCTGCCCGGCGCACCGGCGCCGCTCCGCATCAAGTGCATCCACACTCTCAGCCTTCTCGCGCGTGATCCTGCCTCTCCGCTGCGCGTGAATGCCGCCATCGGTCCCTTCCTGCTGCGCACGGCGACGGACGAGGCTGGAGACGTCGAAACTGCCGCGGAGGCACTGCTGGAGCTCTACGACGTGTACGCGGACGCAGGATACCACTATGACGCGGAGGTCTATGTCCACGGCGGGTTCACGCAAGCGCTGCGAGAGGCTGCGGCCGGGTTCAAGAAGCGGGTGAAGGGGCTGGATAAGAGACGGAATCGCGGGGCGAGGGAGCGGGCGGACGAGGCTTTGTTGAATTTGGGACCTTTTGTGCGGTATAAGGAAGATGAAGCGCGCAAGGTGAGCTCGCTTTTTTTGTGATTACATGGTCAGGATGGTGAGGTCACTGATATCGTCATCTTGTTCCTTTCTTTGCAGATTGGAAGGAAGTAACCCAGCTAGTGGGAAGGGCATGACAAAGGCCTTTTTTTTTTTTAATGTTTCCATTCTTTTTTTCGGATTTTTGAACGAATATCTCACAGACTCGGCAGCGATTCATCCAGTTGTTTGAATAAACTAAACCAAATCATGCCTTCAGACGAGAAAGCTTGGTCAACAACCGAAATATGAGGAAACATCATGGCTGGTCACATGAGAAGGTGCTCTCTCTGCGTGGAAAGAAGCAGATTGGAAAGTTGGCGGATGTGAATGGTTGAAAATGTTTTGGGGTCGCTATGTCTAAAATATCAAACCTTTTAAGGCTTCCCCCAATACTGGATTTAGTGGAGTTATCCTCACTGAAATTGGAATGCTGATTTTACTACAGTTTTTGTGGGTCCCATAATTCTTTTGTTGGTTAAAATTTTCCTCGGGTGGCGGACAAGTGGTTGTTGTGGTGGGGGGAAGCTTGCCAACTTATTCTCCATAGACTGTGATGATCTTGAGATTTACTTTAGATGAAATAGAGGAGAATGCCCGTTTCTCCTGTACAATATTATTTCTTTTCTGGCTGATATTTTGACGTGATCTCAGTCACTATCGCGTTGCACCTACATTTCGTTCGGTCATTCTCCAGATGGAGGCCACAGCTCAAGAATACGCTTACATTTTCGCATAGAGGTTGTTCATGGCAGGACGCTTTGCGACAGCGCTTCCATATTTGCTCCCTTTTCAATGTGTTAGTTGGCGAGCCTTAGAGTGAGGCAAAAACAAAAAGTCGAGATCCTTCCTTCGGGTGTCACCCAGTGCCTTTTTTACGAGAGCTGCGTCGCCAGCCCCATACTCGATCGCCAGATCCTGGTCCTTGAGCGCCTCTTCGTTCTTTCCCTGCATTCTCAAACCGAGGCGATGGTGCCAGCACTTAACTGCCGTACGGCGGCCAGAGCACGATGGCGTTCGCTAGAATCTGGAGTGTTTTTCTAGGTTATTTTTTGCGCCTTCCACAGACTCGAGTCCCTTCAGCTGGGCAAGAAAATGCTCGCTCGGCACAGAAAACTTGCGCGCCTCCGCCTAGCATCGGAGGTTGGAGCTGTGGGGTCTAGGTTTGAGAAGTCGCCGCTGAAGGTGGCATCAAGAATCTGGTTGTCACGAGGAGCCATTGTGTTGCTTTCAGAAAGGGAGATGTCTCGGAGGGGGTAGGCACTCAACAACGGATCCCAGCCATTTTGACCGTCTCAGGGGTTAGGGTAAAACATTAAAGAATTTCTCATGGAAGAATGGGCTGCTCGCATCCCTCTGTTTTGATGGCGAGAGGAGAAGGGATTGTCACTCACTTGACAGCAGAAATCAAGGCAGAACGCCATTCTCATCACCCGTTTCGCAACGCAATTCCCATGTCGGATCCTCCGGAGATGCAGAAGCTCTATCAACAACAAGTTGAAGCGCCACTGTTGGACGCGCCGCTTGCAACGCGAATCTCCAACCCTTCAAACCTATCGTCCCCTGCGACACCTCTCGCCCAGAGTCCGACATCCTCTGTCGAAACCACCATCCTCCACACGAGTCTTGAAGATGACGAAAAAATTGCAAAGAAGCGGCTGATGTGGCTTTTCAAGAATGACAAGGATGTTATCAATCTCGTACGCACATTTTCATCCCCATGCTCACTATTCACCTCATTTATTAACCTTTTGGTGTTTCGCATGCACAAGTGCCAAAACAACGGCATCTCGGAACTCGCCTTCACCACTCGCCTTCAAGCCTGCACTCGACTCGAAATGTGTCATTTTAACTACCCCAACATCCTCGGATTGGGTCATTTTAAATACCTTAAGTCGCTTTGTATCGTCGCGCAAGAGATGCGAAACACATCCGGCCTCGAGGAGTGCACAATGCTCGAAGAGCTGTGGATCTGCGAAACACGACTGAGTTCGATTAGCGGACTGGAAGCTTGTGTGAATCTTCGCAGACTCTTTTTGTGAGTTCAATAGTGGTCGGATGAGTGCGGATTACCTGAGTTCCTTGCGTTCCAGGTATTGCAACAGAATCAAGCGGATACAGGGACTAGATTCGCTCGAGAAACTGGAAACATTGTGGATTTCTGATAATGGTGATGCGTCTGTGTGTGTGCATAGCAGCCTCTCTGACACAAGATTACCCGGCTACTCACAGAAATCACGCGAATCGAGAACTTAAATCACTTAAGGAACCTTACAGAACTTCATCTAGGTAATAACAATATCCGTGCAATTGGTGAATCCATAAATGACAACCAAAAACTCGAGGTAACTGAACCGCTCGTAACATGATCCAACATTGTTTCATTCATCTCGCCGTGAACCACACTTAGATTTTAAACCTTGCGGGAAACAAACTCTCCTCATTCCGCGATATTCTCTTTCTCGCAATCCTTCCGAACCTCGCCTCCCTCAGCCTCAGTGACCCAAACTATACGGATAACCCACTCTGCACTCTGAGCAACTACCAAACTCACGTCATCTACCACCTCCCACAACTCCATATTCTTGACACACTCGAGGTCACGGACGAGAGCAGACGTATTATCAGCGCAACCGTGCTCAAGAAGCGGATGTACTACAACATGCGTATCCGCACCATCAAGCGCAACACCAACTTCCTAATCAAGCTGTTGCAGGTGCGCACGGATGAGGATGAATCACGTTTGGAAGGTGTCCTCGCGCAGTTGATGAAGAAGGGAAAGGTTGTACAAAGATTGAAAGACGACCTTGGGTTGGGGACGTATCGGGATGGTAGGACAGACGTGAGTTCATCTATTTGCATTTTGAAAAGTCGAATGATCTGAAATCGAATGATCTGCAACAGAGTGCGACGCTCATGGACCAACTTGACGAGGCCCGTACGCGCATCCAGCAGTTGATTGAATCCAAAATGAAGATTTTGGCAAACTTTCATCAGCACAAGAAGGATGTCACAACGCAAATCTTACAGCAGAGCGATATGGCTATAAGGTACCCATTTCCTTCCACAGCTCTTGAAAGAGACCCTCACACTACTTGGCACACATAGAAAACTTTTGCTGGAGCTTGAGACAGGTGGGAATGTTCGCTTTGAGGATGACCAGAGCAATGACTCCTGGTTTGATATTTGCGAGAGCTTGGTTAAGAGTATGATCTTGCGCAGCAATCATGCTAGCTCAAACAAGCGGATTCAGATTCACCGCATCAGCAAAATTCATAATCGATTTTTGAAGAATACGTTTGAGGTTTTTTGATTGTCTTCAGCTTTCGGCTGTAACTGATATACGAATCAGATGAAAGCAAAAACCATCCGTGAACCGCTTCATTCTTTGGAATACTTATGTTTTCAAGGAGCAGAAGGCGTTACTGATGACATTTTCCATTCTGTGGAGCATGGCTTCACCGCGATGCAAAACGCAGAGGGCAATCCGCCCTTACTTCCTTCCCGCACCGCTCTGTTCCCGGCATTTACAAATTATTTGGATTTCGCGGATCCCGAGAATCAGTCTGACGTCAAAAAGCTGAGGCAAGCCATCATACTCAGGGCGGTTGCAAACAAAAGTTTGAGGGCCGTTGAAGAGAACAGTTGAGTTTATTAGTTAATTCTTACGATAAGGAAGTAATCTTATGCAATTTGTCAGTTCGAAATGGAATCAACCTAGCCGATCATCCATGCATCGACCTTTTTTATTATGATGATGGGCCCAAATCCCCCAATGGTGATGTACCTTGCCGGAAGTACTTCGCCGCAAACAAGGATCTCGTAACGCCTGAGTTTTTCGTCGAATTCAGCCTGGAGTGTGACCTGGATCGCTTCACCACCAAAAGCGAAAAGCTGATGCTGGATATTGCTTACAGTAACAAGCTTAGCCAAGCAGATATGCCCAGTATTGTTCTAGAGATATTTAAGAAGCTTTCGGATTCAGAAGATGGGAGCAGCTTGTTTGATGCATTCACATTGCCTGTGATAGAGGCTCAATTTCCTGAGGTGAAAAGAGTTGAGGGAATGCGAGGTCCACCAGCTATTGAACTCGCTTTGGTAAGGTTAAAACGTTAGAAAATGAAGGAAATACGCTTTGACAAAGTATCCCCGGTAGGAATTCTTGAGTAAAAACCCGCCCGCCAGCGTTGAATCTCTCAACCTCTCATTGTATCATCAAATTCCGCCAATGACCACCTTCCGTCTATTCAGCAGTATTAAAAATTTATCCATAAGTCAATGCAAGCTCACTGAACTCCCTCCTCTCAAATTTTTCCCCCTACTTCAACGACTTGATGCTTCGTTCAACGAGCTCACAAACGTTGCTTCCCTCCTCAGCGACGCTATAAATCTGACATATATAGATTTGGCGAGCAACAAGCTTGCTGCCATCAACGACCTCATTGATATGCAGACTGCGCTCGTAAATGCCGTCTCCTTGGACCTTCGACTGAACCCGATTGCCCGGTACAAAGGATATATGCAACTTACGGTTGGCAGCAAAGCGTTTCCGAAGCTGGAGATGTTGGATGGCCGTCCCGTGGATCCCGGAATGAAGAACGTGGATCCGTTGCAGATGATTCTGCATCGTAAAAACACAGAAACGGATCCCAAGGATGGCCGTTCTTCGCGGACGAGTAACAGCGGCGGTACTCGAATGAAAAATTCGATGCGAAAGGCGATGAATCCAGCAGGAAACACTTGGGATGACGTGTTCTATGAGCATTCTTCAACACAGCAGCATCTGTTTCGGCCGCTTTCTGTCAGGACCCAAAGCGGATATGGGTCTTCGGCGGCTTTGAACGAGTATTGGCGAATCACGAGGGGGGCGTTTGACGGACACATATTTGTGGCGGAAAATATAACGACCCTTGAACTCGATAACTGTAATTTATATAGCTTGGATATGCTCCCGATAAAGTAAGTTGAAATATTCTCTGGTTTATTGATCTTACAAGATAATGATGATCTTGTTCTAAGCTTGATTCACCTTCGTTGGGCTTCCTTCCGCAACAACAACATCTGCGATGTTTCAAAATTATGTATGTGTCCTCGACTTGAGGAGTTATCTTTGGAAGACAATGAAATCGAATCAATTGATTCTCTCACATCGCTGGCTGGTCTAACTAAGCTGGATGTGAGCAAAAACCGAATTACTGCTGTCGAACACGCATCAAATTTTGGAAGCCTTATGCTCTTCAGCTTAGAAAACAATATGATTCGTTCGTTGAAGCCATTCGCCAAGATGTCTTCCCTCATGGAGTTTTGTGAGTTCTGGGATTCTTATGATTGTATGCCTGCTCATCCTCTGAAACAGATATAGGAAACAACTGCATCGGCGACCTATACAACATCTTTCCGATGAAAGAACTGCCTCGACTCATCATTTTGGATGTCACAGGGAATAATGTTTGTCAACAACCTCATTACCGCATGTTCACGATTTTTCACCTCTCCCGCCTTAAAGTATGGATTCATGATTTCATTCTATGTTGCTGATAAATTGGAGACAATAGATTCTAGACGGAGCCAGTATAACCCCGAAGGAACAATCTGCAGCAAAAGAAATCTACCTTGGAAAGCTGACTATCGAGCTTCTTGGAGCCAAAATCGGGCATTTTTCCTTCCGCAACATCAGTGAGCTCGATCTCCGCAATTGCAAAATCCGCGAAGCAGATTGCTTCACGGGAGTAAACGCAGCTGATTTCCGAAACATTCGCAAGCTTCAGTTCGACGGGAATTTACTGAGCAATCTGGACGCGTTTGCGGGATTGCAGGGGCTGCGGTGCCTTTGTCTTAACAACAATCGTGTCGAGAAGCTTTTGAGCAATGACATGGCAGCGGTGACAGGCTTAAATGGATGGAAAGTAGAAAATGCTGAGTACCATAGAAAGAACATATTTCCCAACTTGGAGGAGCTCCATTTGGGAAATAACACAATCACGCGGATAGCAGATTTGGGGCTGTATCGACTGCCACAACTCAAACGGCTCTATCTGCAGGGAAACAAGATAACAAGGGTACGTTTATTAATATATCTTTCTCGCGCTCACTCGAAACTAGATTGATGGATTGGAACACATGACGAGTCTTGTTGAATTGGTTCTGGACCGAAACCAGATAAAGGCAGCAGATCCATCGTCTTTCTTATCCCTTATAAACCTTAAGGAACTACACATTAAGTAAGAAACACAATTAAGTATGTGGAATTGACTTGGAACTTGAAAAGGGAAAATCGAATACGGTCATTGTCACATTTTGATTGTATGCCGAATCTTCAGTACTTGTTCCTTAACTCAAACCGAATCAACGAAGTAATCGAAATAGAAGTGAGTGAGCCATTATAAGGAGAATTCATGCTTATATTCTTACAGAAAATGAAACTGCCGAGCCTTCTAGAACTGAGCCTTGTTGCCAACACCATCACTCGCAAAATATTGTATCGTGTCGTGGTTGTTCTAAGATTTCCTCAAATCGTGATGATAGATGGGCGTGATGTAAATGAAGATGACAGGAAACGTGCCGAGGTCAGAGAGCCAGAGTCTGACAAACTATCAGTACGTGTTCATTATTAAATGATTGAAAAACAGGCATACTCTATGGATCAGTGTATTATGCGTGAAGATGCGGTGCAGCAATCTGGAAAGCCAACATCCATGCCAAATGTGCAAAACAATCACACAGGTCCAGCTGCTAAACTTCCAATACGAATCACTTCAGTTGTACTAGATGGTAACTTGATATCAGAGCCACGCGCGCACTCATTGTTATTATTTCAGGCCTTGAAATGAAACTTGCATCAAATTCTTCAGGATTTGGGAGCCATCGGCAACTTCACAACTGAAGATTTTATGTCTTTCCATTACTATTCAGAAGTAAACTATGCTCTTTGGGAATTGAACGTAGTTGCTAGTGTGTTAGTTCAACACGTTCTTACATTTCCCTTGAAAGGTCATCAAACATTATCAGCGGGTATATACATAAAGTTTTCTTGATTTTATTCAGTTATCGGTAGATCCTGTTGCCACCTTGCAGACCTCGCAAACTGCTCGCTTCATACCAAACTCCCATAATCCTGAAAATTCCTTTCCGAATAACGATTTATCTTCACCCCTTCTCCATGCCAAAATACGTTGCCATCTCTTCCGATCCCTTGAAATGTCCTTTATCATATCCGCAAACGAATTGGCACTTTGTCGGGTGGGATCAACCCAAAGTACACAGCCATCCTCGCCCTCTCGTGGGATCGGACAAGGAAAATAGCGTCGCACATCATATTTCGAGACGACCACTAGCACGCTATCCCACCCTGCTAACGCGTGAAGGACCAAATGTGGAAGAACAATACCTCCACCACTGCCCTCCATCAAATCCAAGAAAAGGACCGATACAAGATGACTTGCTGCAGCACGCGCGAAATGGGCTGTCGATGAATCCTTCTCCTTACCCAGAAAAGCAGGTAAGCAGGAGCCCGGCGCAGGTCCATATACTTGCACATCCGCGGCGTCTGCGAAACGAGAGAGATATCCCACTGCACCTGTGTGAATATGGGAGCATGCTGGAAGACCGAAAAAGGCGATTGCCTCACTGCGTTTTGCGTGCGACGATTTGATTGAAGGTGGGTTTGTTTTGTGGACATGCTCAAGGAATTCCAGGGCTGTGGGGAACAAAGCGTCGATACGAGATGTTTGAACGACTTTGCATGACGACGGAATGAGGTTTCTCAGTGTGGAGGGAAGTAGGGTGGGTACGAGGAGGGCGTCAGGAAACGGCCTTGATTTAAAGAGGGCTGAGATTTCTGATTCGAGGGAGACCGATGTATCCAGACCATCGGAGTATGAGTTGACATGAACAGGTGATGATAGATGGCCGTATTTCGGCGTTTCAGGAATCGAAATTGCCACCATATAGGGGCGATCCCGCTCTTGTCGTTGACTTTGATTCCAGCTACTCTCTAATACAAAATGTGCCATTTCATGCATATGCTTTGCATCTTTCACATTGTCGATCCAAACGTGATCATGTCCACTTTGAGTGAATGTCACGTTTCGCTTTAAATCTGGTCCCACAAACGTGCACATATTCGTTTGAGATTGATCAGATTCAGAATAGAGATTGCGTCCGTTACAGCGCCGCGTTGCGAGCACTAGCGTGTATGGATGATTGAAGACAGAAGCGAAAGGTGGAGGAAGTACTCGCGGGATGCTAACCAGTGGCCGGTGTTGGGCGCGGGGAATGAACTTTGAAATTTCATGAGAAACGAGTGGGGTACCATCATTCGGTCGTTGTTGCACGGAAGTAAGGTGTGCGTTTCCCACTTTTAGTGAGTCTAATGTTTGATGCAAGGAAATGGCTATTGCCACAAGAATGACGCGAGCCAGAGCTCCGTTCACGCTAGTTAAGCTTATACCCTTTCCGCTCATAGTGTGTCAACTGAATTTGTTTTGAAGATAAAAAAATTGTCAAGGACATGAAAGCCAACCAGGAATAGGTATGAAAAAGCGAAACTTCTCTTTCACCATACACCTGCCGAATTGGACAAGTGAAACCTTTCAGTCACAACTGCGGGTCAATTGAGAACGCCTTTGCCAAAATATTGTTCCCAGAACAATGATGAAAGGCCAGGATTCAAATAATCCCGGTCCAACAATGGCTGCAGATCCAGACACTATTGAGTTACTATCCGTTGGTGAGTATAGTCCGCTTTAGAGATGCGCTCCAGATTCTTTGACCTCACAGTGTCCCACCGAGACTCCACAGCCACAAACAAAGGTTACAGTGACGCCTACTCTTCCAAGGTAAGTCAGCTTCTTCCAAATACGCGAAGATGTAATATTTAGTGTAAACAGAACAAGAACTTGCGTTCTGTTGATTCCTTCCTCAACTGCCTACCCACTTTCAACCTCAACCACCTCCGCGCCGCTTTCTCTCGCGTCGGCCGACTACATAACGACACGGGCCCATGTCGCTCCTGAAACGTCACCTCCCAACGCCACTTTGAAGTCATTCTCGAAGTGGGAATCGTTCGACGTGAAGGCACACGGCGATAAGGACTTTTCTAGTAACTGCCAACTCATCAAAGAGTTGCCAAACTTTGAGGTCACTCTCTGTCAGTCGATGCGTGAGTGCGGACAAGGCTACTTTCTTATCAAGCGTCTTGATTTGGAAAAGTGCAACGCATTTATGGCACGCAATATTGCCTGGGAGCCGAAGTTTGAAGCGTGGATGACGAAGGAACTTGGACCGGTGCATGCCTTTCGCATCATTTTGTGCCTCAAAGAAAAAAATAAATAATTTTTGGCATTCAAGGATGCCTTTATCATCACCTTCTCAGGTCCGCAGCGCCACGCTCCGTCTGACTGGAGACACATGGGAGATTGTCTGTACAAGCACCCATACCGGTAATGGTGCTCGCCGTGCGGTTCAGGGATGCGAACATCGACTGTGTTGTCAGTTTGACCAACACGGGCAATTACACCGTATCCATGATACACTCTCACGACAATTTCGAAGCGCTGTAAGAGCGTGAACACACTTGGCAACGTGTAGTCAATCAGCCTCTCGAAGGGTATCCGCTTGATGTATGCTCTCGTCACTGCACGCCATTCTACACGGATGAAGTCGAGAAGATGCACCTTCCAGTCTGCGATCGATACAAATCTGCGCACAGCGTCTTCTTGGGTTCGGTTGAGGGTCACATGCTGGAGCGAGAAAAGTACAAGGTGGAACACTACAATATTCCATACTTTTGAAATTATGATTTCTTCAAATTCTCACAACCTGGAGCAAACAGGATGCCTCTCGGCTGCTAATTTGACCAATCCTTTGAGCTAGGCTCGCACAACGACTGCGATGACAAGAACCACAGCATCAAATTCTTTGGCGACAGCCAAGTGCGCGTTTCCTGGGACGTTACCGACCGCAGGCTGAGCGGAACCAAGGACACCCTCATGAACAACGTGCGCGAAGGCAGCCGGGCCAACTTTTACTTCCGCGACGCGAGCAAAAACAAGTATTGGCTCGAGAGCGACCCTGAGAGACTGGAGCCTGCGGTGGAGGGGGATAAATTGCCGCGCCGGACACTGCTGGATTTTGCTGGGCGAGACGGGTACTTGGGCTGGTTTAGTTCTGAGTACATGCACAACCTGAAGTATGAGCGGGACGGACGCCCAGGTGCAAAAGCGGAGACGAACGGGATTGACCGGAAGCTCAAGATGTTTGATTCCATTTTGTTTAACACGGGGATGTGGCCCATGAGTGGGGTGAGCTTCCTTTTTTTCTTGTTTCGTTTTTTCCTTCATTTTTGGTTGTTTTAGATTCGAGATGGTGGTCACTTCACCGCTGCCCGATACAGAGCCATGCTCCTCTGGATTGCGGAATCACCTATGGAGATCCAGCATCGCTGTCCAGCAGTGAAGCGCGACCCTTTAACTATCGTTTGGCATGGCCTCAGTGCTTTGCCTCTCACCAAGGCAAAAGACATTGACAACGAGGCCAAAATGCGCAAGGACTGGAGGAACCCTTATCGATTGAAAATATGGAGTGATATTGCGGATAAGGTGTTTGAGGGACCTTATTCCTTGCAAATCCACCGCATCAATAGCTTTGATATGACGCTGCCCTTTATGTTCGAATCTCGGGATGAAGCTCACTTTTTCTTTACTCCAGATATATTGAAATTTTTTCTAAGTAACTGCTAACTTGTGAAACAGCTGTCGAAGCAGAGACGGATGAGATGCTTCACAAGCTCAATATTTGCGAAGCATCCTTTCCACGAATGTCGCCCTTATACTATGATACTTGAATTTCTTGTAATGTGTTTGCATTTGATTGTGATTGCTCTTGATAACTGACTGCTATGTGCCATTTTCAAAATACCATTTTTTTCTTTCCTCCACTAAACTGAACTGTAACCGTATCTAACCCCTTTCCTACTTCATTCGTGAGGTTATCTTCAAAGTCTCTTTCCCGTTTCTCGAGATGCATGAGTACGTTTGTTAACAGATTCTGCTACTGAAGACGCATATGATGTGAAAGCGAACCTACTAGCGCCACGTTTGGAAGAGGCAGGCCTGAAGAAAAACAATGACTTTAATTGGATGGTAACCAATGGACGACACAAGGCGAACCGGCCGTCTTCTGAGGAAGGTCTCCATTTTCCGAAATTGTCAATACATTTGCGGGTGCGGTTTACAGTATATTGAGGCAGCGCGGTCTTTTGAATATCTTTCGACCTGGGTAAGGACCTATCATGGAAAGGATGGCGCCATCTCCAAGACTGTTATCAGCAAGTTTACTGATTACCAAGCTGTCAAAGTTGTCTGTTATCTCGCAATCTTCCGCACGCTGCGGCCAATATCTCTGCGTTATATCATGCACTGTGCTATGTCCTTCACTATTCCATCTTTATCTTGTCGTACGACGCCATCGTCTGTCCACATCGTATTGTCCCACCTCGCAGAAAATGTGCGAGCCCTGTCCCACTTGAAATATTGGTAAGCCGCTTACCTATCCGAGTCGTCTCTGATGCATTGCTCAACATTTTTTATGATGTATGGGTGCTTTAACAAGTATGTAGGAATAAGGTAGAATGATGGCCGTGTTTTTTCTTTCTTTCTTACAGCTCCTACTTCATACAATACATGCTTGTTTCATATGACACACTATTTTTGAATTATTTTTTAGCAGCCGCCTCATTCCGCGTCACACTTTTGCTCGACGCGCTCCCCAAAAAGTCCCCAACAGACTGCTTCACCCCGCGGCGCGATGCAGAAAACCAAGCGGGCCTCATAAGACGGAGCTTCATGATCAGGAGGGCAGCAACCATGCAAAACAGTGTGATGCTGCACGCGCAATACGAAATAAGGGACGCCTCGCCGAAATCAGCACGACCCGTATTCAGATAAAGCGCGTAAAATATAATGAAAGGGAGCAACAGTAGCGCGGCAAGCAAGGTCAATCCCGACGCGACGAGGCCAAACAAAGCAATGACGCCATACTCTGGCGGCACTTCCATAGACCGATCTTGCATACTGTAAATCTGGCGGTAAAAACCAGTCGCAAACATCACGTCCAAGGCGAGAGTCAGGAACGCACTGAGTCCGATGGCGACGATATAAATGGTTGAACGCAGTTTCGCGTAATTTTCAGGGATCATGTGACATAAAATGGTCACAAGACAAGGCATAGGTGTCGCGTTTAGGACCCACTTCGCAACCCTCATCACCTTTGGACTGAAGTTTAATCGAATCACATCAGCGGACCGAATCCAGTTGAACCAAACTGAGTATAAGTTCTTGTTATGGCAAATTTTGTTGAACACATCAATCAGTGCTTACCATATGAGAATTCTGCAATAGAAAGGCCACATGTCCGTGCAATGCTTGCTTCGCGGCTTCGATTATTCGTTTCCAAACAAAAATACTGACCGATAAAAAAGAGAGCAATGGAAAGGATGAGGAGCAGAAGGAAGCCGTTGGTGGGTGTCGCACAAGAAAGTAAGCCGCCGTGTGTACTATGTGAGTATCGTTCCACCATTAAGACGGTCGCAATAAAAGCAATGGCTCCAACACCAATGAGACCCGCTAAAGCCAACTGAAGGTAACTTGTGGCTGTCTGCAAGGACGCATTCATCGTTCAATGTAACCAGCCGATGTTTCCAGACAATGCTTCCCGGTCAGACCATTGTGTTGCTGAAAATCGTTTTTGAAAAAGTGTCAAGGAATTCATCATGTACGAAATCTAAAAATGATGAAGTAACCTCGTTTACTGGATGAAAAATCAAGGACATCGTCTCCAAAATGTTTCCAACTTACTAATAAAGGAACCCGCCAAGGTTTGAGGAACGCGTTTTGGTACTTTGATAGGGTAAACAATGAGCCGAACCATGAACGGGCCTCTTGAGATTTCATGTCCACCCATCGCTGCCTCATTTCGCATCACGATTTTACTCTCCTCGATTTCCAAACAGCCCAACCGATCATTCCCACCCGAGAAGGATGTACGAACCAACTGGCCGTTAAAAGCACAGCTTTAGGACAAAAGCGCCGCAACCATACAAAAGAGCCCCATATCGAAATCGCAATAGACGCTTATTGAACTCAACTTGTTATTGTGGATGTAGAAGTTGTTGAACGTCACTTCCTTCCAACCTCTGTCCACCTGTATTACATCTGACGGTTCGTTCCTATGAACATGCGTATGGACCATTGTAGGTATGCACTCAGTCTCTGAGTCTCCATTCCTGCTAAACTGTTGCTCTCGCAATGGTTTTTGGAATTAGACGAACAACGTGTTCAGAAAGATAATAATGATGTGACAGATTCATGATATGAAAGATGATAAGAAAAATGATAAAAGTATACTCAAGCCAGCAAGACAGCGACACCAAACACTGCCAGTCCAACTGCGTTCAGAACGGCATCCGACGTCTTCGATATCGTTGAAAGCTGAGCAGTTGTCACAGCCACTGTCGTGGCGGAAGTTGCAGGCGTCAAGGTTGACGTGGTGGTGGTGGTGGTGGTGGTGGTGGTCGTGAGCAGCTTCTTGGAACCCGAAAAGGGCGATACGGTATTGTTGCCAAAAAAGTCTTTCATGTACAACGCTGACTTCTTAACTTGGCGCCTCAAAGATCCCTTGTCTGTATTGACTTTGCCCGTCGCAGGGTCCCAGTCTTGCCAGCGTTTGTGAGAGGTAAGCCATTGCACTTCACGCAGGACATCCAATACTTACAATCTACGGCAATATGACCCCATCGAAGCTCATACGTCTTAAACTCATAATTGTCGATCAAAGACCACGCAAGGACCGCGGTAAGCGGAACCTTATCGAGTTGAACGAGATCCATAATTTGCTGCCCGGCCAACTGCCAGTACTGCACGCGGAGGTCGTCGTTGACAGCCTGCTCGAATGTTGACTCTTGTTGCCGTGGGACGTGGTATCCTGTCACCAAACAAATGAATCAGGATTTTGCTGGATAAATTATGGTCGCAAACAATAGGGCGTACCCATCTCAGCAATCACAACTTCTTTCTGATAGCGTTGATACAAGAAGCGGGGAAGTGCACGAATACCCTCCGGACGCGGGTGCGGCCAGTACGTGATGGAAGTCGGATCATTTACTTCTTGCGCAGTGTACGGTGTTGTCTCCGAGGGCTGTGCGACACAAACCAGGCAAGATTGAGGCACTCGACCGTCACTAAGCGCAAGCACTACCAACCGGATTCGAAGGAAGCCCATTTGTATCCGAATTGTACATGTTCACCGCGATAAAGTCGCAGCTACCCTTCACAAGCGCCTGCTGCGCGGGCGTAAACTTGGGCAGCGGGTACTTGCGCTGGATGTTGGGACCATACTGTATGACATGATCGCGCCCACATAGCGCGTCAAGGAACCTCTTCACGCCTCACAAAAGAAAAACAAGCTCACATCGCCTTTGAAGCAGGGGTCAAAGTACCACTCCGCCTGCAAGAGCGTGCTCGCGTAGTAATCGCCCGCGGCGGCACCGGGGTCTGGGTCATGCCAGTCAGTGATGCTCGGGATGCTAAACTTCCATCCCGGGTTGTCCTTGCGCGCGCGCGCCGCCTGCACGACGGTCCCGTGCGCCAGGAAGCTGTTGTGCATGCACTGGTAGTAGACAGCGTCCGATGTGGTAGTGAAAGGGGCGAATTGCGGTTGATGCATGCAAAAGTCGCAATTGGCGCGGGGCTCGTTGAGGGTGAGCCAATACGTGACTTTGCTGCCAAAGTTGTCCAACAGGACGGACGCGTAGTTTGCAAAGGCATCCACGATCTTGTCGCTCTGAAACCCCTGGAACTGGTCTTGGCAGGCTTGCGGGAGGTCCCACTGATGCCGCGGTGAGAGGTGTTAAAAATAGAAAGCAGATGGTAGCATGACTCACATGGAACATGGTCAGGAATGGCTCCGAGCCCTGGCTGCGGACTTCGTCAATCAAATCTGAATAGAACTTGACACCTTCCTGGTTCACAGAACCAGTGCAGTTGGGCAAGATGCGAGGCCATGAGACGGAAAATCGGTACGCTGTGGCCCCCAACTGTCCCAAATAGCCAATATCTTCCTTCCACTTATTGTAGTGATCGGCGGCACGGAAGGGCGTTCCATGGGTTGGATACCGATTTGGCAGTTGATACGCGGCTACAGGGGCCAATGGGCGTGAGCGGGACGTGGGCGGGAAACGCTGCGGGGCTTGCTCACCGTCAAACACGTTGGGTCCCTTGCCACCCTGGTTCCAGCCTCCTTCCATTTGCATAGCGGCTGTAGATGTTTGATTGAGTGAATGTCTGCGGCATGAAACGTTTACTCACAGCCGCCAAAGCCCCATGCCAGTGGGACAGGACCAGTCTGATTCATTTTGGGGACAGAGAAAACCTGGGCGTCCCATCTCCATCGTCATTCATTCCCCTTGTCAAACGGAGGAATTAATTGGCACGTTATTTAGGGACGGCCGGAGAATGGAAGGTTGGGGTTGTGCAAAGCGTCAAGACACAAACTGCCATTCGATTTCAAGTAATGTCTCCCTCTAGCCTTCACCTTCGCAAGGAGCTGAGAGTGGAGCCTAAATGCAACCACGACAATTCGGGAACATTTCTAAGGGCCATAGATACGTGCTGAAATGGGGTGTACTTTTGCTGACTGAGGCCGTGGAAGCTTCAAGTCTATCCCTGTCGTGTTGGTCCATCAGTTGGCTTCATTCCGTTGCCATAAACACGTATATGGTAACTGAGAGTCTTGCTGGATGGGCAGCGATGCGGTGGGTCGGAGCGAGTGGACCTGGTGTGGACGGACAAAAAAGGCTTTGAACATGAGCAGCACGGTGCCCTTCGTCTTCAAGGCGCCAAGCGAGCCACAGCCACACAGCCACTCGCATGGCGACCGAAGGTAAGACGGCCCCTGTTTCGACACGTCATGTGTGTTGGTTGGACGGGCGGGTGACCGCGCTGTTCCGTGCACGCGCAGCCACAGCCACGGCGGCGTCTCCGCGGCCGAGCATGGCCACAGCCACGAGGGGATGGAGCACGTGGGGTCCTACGACACGCGCGATCCTTTCCGCGCCCGCGACTGGAGCGAGCGTGCGTTCACCGTGGGCATTGGCGGGTGAGTCGCCCCCCCCCCCCCCCCCCCCCCCCCCCAACGCTTCTCCGCCGCTGCGTCATGCCAACGAACGAACTCATCCAATGCAGTCCCGTGGGATCAGGAAAGACTGCGCTCATGCTGGCGCTGTGCCAGAGACTGCATCCCCAGTTCAACATTGGTGCGTGTGTGGTGTACGCCACTCACCACACTCCCCCGTCCCACTGACACAAATGATAAAAACAGGCGCTGTCACAAACGATATTTTCACAAAGGAAGACGCAGAGTTCCTGACAAAAAACAATGCGTTGCCGGATCCAGGCCGCATTGCTGCGATCGAAACCGGTGGATGCCCGCATGCCGCCATCCGCGAGGACATTTCGGCCAACTTGGGCGCACTAGAAACGCTCCACCAAAAATACAAGTGCGGTATGCTGCTCATTGAGAGTGGCGGGGACAACCTGGCAGGTCCATATCCCACTGATACGAGCATGCATAAATGCCCCCAATCTCACACCCTGCCTCTTCCATCTTCTCTAAAAAATGTAGCAAACTACTCGCGCGAACTCGCGGACTTCATCATCTACGTGATTGACGTGTCTGGTGGCGACAAGATCCCGCGCAAGGGTGGCCCTGGTATCACCCAGTCGGACCTGCTCGTCATCAACAAGACAGACTTGGCTCCCTTTGTTGGTGCTGACTTGGGCGTCATGGCGCGTGATAGCCAGGCAATGCGCGGTGACGGCCCGACGCTCTTCACGCAGGTTCGCAATGGCCAGGGTGTGGATGCGGTTGTGGATGAGATTCTGAAGGTTTTCCGGGCGAGTGGAGCAGAGGCCGAGTACAATGCGCGTGCGAATGTGGTGCGGAGTATTTAAATTCGTTTCTCTGTCACAGCGATTCAAATGGAGCGAGAGAGTGACTCAAATCATTATAATCTGATGCAAAATCTATTCTAAGTTCAACAATGACAAGAGAAATAACGTGTGATTAAATTGCTCCAACTGCCCAGTCCCAATTTGTACCCACAGCGTCACCCATGCGTGGGCGGCCGCACAACAGGCACGGGCCTGCGCGCACTCGGCGAGCGTGGCAGACTCGCTGCGGGAGAATTGGGTTGCGTAGTCTGTGCCGGTGGAAGTACCGGCAAGCCAGGCTGGATCTGGGGAGAGGTTGGCGACGTTGGCGGAGTGTAATCGATTGCGTTGAGGACGCCGATGCGCCGCTCAATCTCGTCCATTTGCTTGTTCAATGCGTCAATTCGCAGGTTCAATCGGTCGTGGTGCTGCTGACTAGTCGCAACGGAGGGCAGCAGCGTGGCTGTCACGTCTGCAGCCGTCGTCATTTTCTTTTCCGTTCTTTCATTTCCTTTCCCTTTTTTCTCCTAATTCCTTTGCCAGCAGCAATTTCAGATCAGAGTCAAACGAGGAAGTGTAAATACACGCGGCATGCATTTCGTGTTGCGTATTACTTGCTGCGTTGGAACCTGTCGCCGTGTCGCGAGAAAGAGGGCGCGTCGACTGCAACGTGGACCGAACTTCTGCTGGAGAAGAAAGCAGTTAATTCGAGGCACCCTTTTTCGTGGGAGTCTTCTGTCGCACAAGATCGTTGCACCAAAGATCTTTGTTTGTGGGTGGCACGCTGGCAGTGCCATGGGCTTGACTTCCTTCAAATCATCCAGCCCAGCATACATGGCATCCACAGCTGCACCCGCCTCCCGAAAGCAAGAAACTCCTAGGACCATAGACGCAACATTGCGTGTCCGAGATAAGCAGGTCTACAGCTCCTGGAGCCCGCCTGTTTCCGTCTCCAACTCCGTGGGCGACCAAGAGGGAACATCTTCCCAACCACCAAACTACCTCCTCGACAGCTACTTCCACCCTCCTCTTGCGCCCGATGCAGCGCCATCTTATGCTCCTGCGCACTTGGAGATCGCCCCGGAACGTGCCAACGAAGGCGCTCTGTCGCTGTTGCACCCAGGAACTCCCACACCCACATTCAGGGTGGTGCTGGATACGGCTCGAATGCGAGCGTATCTGGGTGAA
This sequence comes from Chytriomyces sp. MP71, assembly GCA_025201725.1. NCBI lineage: Eukaryota > Fungi > Chytridiomycota > Chytridiomycetes > Chytridiales > Chytriomycetaceae > Chytriomyces > Chytriomyces sp. MP71. The sequence continues at coordinate 56,825 of MU614536.1, read as the reverse complement.
ATGTGGAAGAAACCGCGAACTGTAAATAACCCTGACAAGCCCAAAATCGAAGACTGTGCGCCCTCCATGCAAATCTGGGACTTTTCTGACCAGACATTGCTGTGTCACCTCACTCCGTTCTCCACCACGGATGGAACGGGAGTATTCGGATTCCGTTTCTCATCCTTGATGTCGCCGATAGCCTTTGAGATCCGGCATGACGATCGCGTCTCAAAATTGTCGCTGGCCACGTTCAAAATCCCCTCCACCGACTCGAAATACGAGTGGAGAGGGGAAACAGATCCTCATACATTGTCAGCGGAAGGATCCACTGTTCTCACGCTGTATCAGAAACTGACTCCGGCCAACGTAGCCACGTCGCTCCTGCCCAGGAAGTCTTTGGCATTCCTCTCGAAGCTGAAACAAGCCAGTATATCAGCCACGAATGGAGAATACAAGGACTTGATCCCCGTGGCCATGCTTGAGCTGTCGACTTTGCACAAACAAACTCACACTTTCTTGGGCACACTGTTGGCCATGGAGGGATACGAAGGCGATGCAACTGCAGTTTTATGGAAGTCCAAAGAGGAGGCTGCCCTGTTTGCGGCAAGTGCCATTGCGGCAGCTTTTGTTTTGAAACATGTTCGGACCCTGCGATTGCATCGGAACCGTTTTGGAGTATATTCAATGTAAATGCTATTTAGAAAAGATGTAATAACAAAGATTCTTTTTTGTTCACCAATCATTATAATAAATTGGGGAAGTGATACTGGCCTCAGCCACATGCTTGAGCTCCACTCACACTGAGAATCCCGACTTACTGACCTTCCAAAAAACAAAGAAGAGGAGATCCTGAGATCCTCCATTGGTTTGAGATCCTCCGTTGGAGACCAAGAATGAGTATCCAGAAAATGGAGTTAACTGGCCATGCACGATATTCATACTGGCTTCCTGGTGCATGGACGATTGATGGTAACTGAGTATGACTTTGCTTCAGTGCACATTCCTTAAGATACGAGTTTGCTTAAGATGATTTGACTATCGCGCTTGGTGAAATGCGCGGAGGAACATCCGAGTGAAGGAGAAATTTTCTCATCAAAGTCATGAACGCGAGCGCACATCTTCACGAATACCAAACTGAGTTTTCCAAAGCATATATTGCCTTTGCAGTCGCTTCAATCGCCGAGCTGTTGTTTTGTCTGGGCTTCATTGCGTATGAAGTGCTGGTTACAAAGCAACTTGACCTCACTTTCACTCCCATCAACATTTCACTGGTTTCCTGCCGACTAGCATACACTGTCGTACTATGTACGAGAATGATGATGATGTTTCAATCTTGGGAGATTCCATGGTTAGCTTAGGCCTTCACATTCGTCTCCACTCACACTTTTGCTACAGGGGCAATCTTTTCACATTAGATCAAATCGGACTTTGTGTTGCAGAAGGAACTTATATTTATTATTCTTACAAGCGCTCTGGTCCCCTCCTACGGCGCGCGTACTCTCCACGTTTTTGTCACCTTTTGTTCTGGACGGTTTACGCTACGCCCGTCATCTTTTTCCTGCCCGTCATTCCATGCATTTTAACATTGGCCGATTCTTTTTTCATTGCTGGAGACATAGCCGACATCCTCAGCATGGCTTTCAATCTTCTTGCGGCCACCTTTGTGGTTGTCTTTGAAGGGATCTTATTGCGCGCCTTCCTTTACTCGATGCGACGCTCCGCCGAATCTATGGCAGAAAGCAGACCAGAATTCAAAGTCATTGCTGTTTGTGGAAGCATTGCGTGTGTCACGTTCCTTTTTGGGCTCTTTCTATATTGTTTGGGACGACTGGCCTTTCCGCAAAAGTCCTTGGGGTACGGTCTTTGCATCTTTTTATCGATTGTCTTGCCGTCAGTGGGTGTTAGCCATATGCTTGTCATGAAAGTGTGGTTGTTTTGCATTCGTCGCGGGGACGGGATGAGTGGTCGAAGGTCAACATATGTCGTCAGGTGAGACTTCAACTTCGGGAAATTAAAATAAATGTTTAATTTCGGTAACAAACAATTTCGGTAACAAACTCAATACGATGAGTAATTATTTGATATGGACCCGAATTTAGCACATCCAAATTATATATAATTATAAACGCGAAACAATCATCTTTCCATGACAGCGTGATGAAAAGAACACAAGTGCACTCGGAAGAGTGGAGGTTCTGACAATTTCTTGGATTCCAAACAAACCCCGTTTGTAACTGGCAATCCTTCCCGACAAGCGCTAGACAGCTTCACTGCATCGAATTTATCTTTAAACCATGAGCAGCATTGAAGATTTGTTTGCGCAGCTTGTTTCCATGGGGTTTGACTCAAAACTTTGCCGACTGGCAACAAACAAATATGGCAGCGAAGGTATTGACGCCTGCGTCGAATGGTTGCTCGCTGCGACCGCGAAATCAGAGGAAAGATTGAACGGTGTTAATCTTGTTGTGGGATCGCAAGGGACAGCTCACACCCATTCCTTCGGTGCATCCACTTCTAAGTCAAGCACAAGTAACATCCAGCATTTAGATTCAGATCCGACACGTGCTTTTTTTGATTCGGTCTCCAAAAAAATGGACGCTACGGCAACGAAACTTTCTGCTTCGTTCGCCAAATTCAAAGAACAGGCAACCAATGTTGTGATCTCCAACAACACTCCTGAATCGTGAGTGAAAAGAATAGGAAACAATCCTGTCCATCCGAAAAATTGACGTGTTTGCAGAAATCCTGCCCTTCGATGGGCCGAGCCGTTTCCTCCAAGTATCAACGAAGAACATGTTCCCGAGTCCCGCAGCCAGACGTTCGTAATTGGAATGAGTCCGAACAGCAGCGCAGACTCACTCCCGCGCCTACGGGGAAAAAATCGAAGTCAGTTGGATCCTCTGCCGTCGATTCTCAAAAGTGGCATGACGCTCTCTATCGATAACGTATTGAGAGCATCAAATACTGGCCTAGAAGGTCAAAAAGATGGCTCCTTGAGTCTTCAAAGTTCAAAGAAGGTGCAATTTGCTTCTACGCATTGTGAAAATGAACCAGCCAGTACGTCCTCATCCTCTAGTCAACCAGCGCAAGTAGAACAGCACAACCTTGAGATAATAAGGAGTGTAATTGATGAACAAGAGCAAAATGCAAATGCTGGAAGTTTATCAAACGTGAAAAGCATCGCTGAGATTTATCAATTTTATACGAATCGATGCCATATCGCGCGCATCGATCCTATTCGCACCATAGTGATGGCACTAGAGCAGTCATTTACAAACGACTCGAACGTAACTGTTTTGGACTTGTCGGGTATTTCCTTTCCGCTTTGTTGAGTGAACTGCTCTGACTCGCTGACAAGGCGTCTCCATCACCGCCGACAATGCTTCAACCTTGCACGAGTTGCTCGAGTTGAAATTTGGACTCAAGAAGCTGAGCCTTCGGTGTTGTGACCTCAACAATGAAATGCTGAGGACGTTGTTGAATGCCTTGCTTGTGTCAAACGAGCTTGAATGGCTCTCACTCGCTGGAAATGTAAATATTAAGGGGGATGGGATAAAGTATATTGCTGTGTTCATGATGAAGGTGAGTAGTCCGCACTACTTCCCTTGAATCGAAACCATAACGCGTTGAGGCCAGGCACAAAAGTTACAGTATTTGGACATGTCTGGAATTCAAATGGATGACAAGGGTGCAAAGTACATGCGTCAAGGACTGTCAAACAAAACGAATGGAACTTGCAGCCCCCTTCAAGTTTTGCGGTTAGAAGACTGCCGCTTACGCGCCGATCATCTGTCATCCTTAGGTTTGTTACATTGTTTTTAATCATAAGGTTTCCACTAATATTAATGTAGCTGTCGGAGTCAGTCAAAGCAACGTCACGCACCTCCTCCTCGGCACCAACAAAATGCCTTTCGACTGCGCCCCATCCCTCTCCCTCCTCCTGACTCTTACCCACCAAGACTCTCGCCACCTTGCACATCTCGATCTCAGTGGCAATCCCACGCTTCGCCTCGACTTCGCCACCCTCATACAACCACTCGCGCGCACCACTTTCCTGCGCCACCTCGCACTGCGCGAGAACGCGCTCACGGGCGCAAATCTCGAGGAGCTCTGCGCGGCGCTCGCCGTCAACCCTACCAGCACGCTCGCGTCCCTGGATCTGGGCGGGAACCCGCTCTGTCGGGGCGGGAACTTGGGCGGAATGGTGGGATTGAAGGTATACCTGATGCATTCGCAGGTGTTGCGGGAGGTCTCGCTTGCGGACTGTGGATTGACGGCGGAGGCGGTGTTGGTGCTATCGGAGGGAATGAGTGTGTCGAAAAGTTTGCATCGAGTGGATTTGAGTCGGAATCCGATGGATATGGGCGGTATAGTTGCGCTACTAGGTGCAGTTAAAATTTGTCGCACAATCTTCCACATGGACTTGGAGCCCATTCTTCAGGAGGATGGAAGTGTTAATGTGAGGCATTTTGATTATTCTATTCTTACTCATTGAGCTGTTCTTAACCAGAACGACGATGACATGGTTGACATGGTGAGGAAAATTAAAGGCGAGTGTGGCCAACACAACGAAGTTCACATGGCCAAGCTGGAAAAGAGACCTGAAAATCAAATTGATGATGGTACTGGCCTCGAGTTTTCCGTCGGATTTGAGTTCACGGTCGATCTCGGTAATGAGTTGAACAACCCTCACACATTGCCGGCCTCAAGGCAAAACGATGGCCAAAGATTGGAACCACAATACTTACATGAAACCGAACTTTTCTCGGCTGCACAATTTCTGCAGGCTATGCGTTCTAGCGAGGAGACTTGCATAGTTTTGGAAGAAATGATGGACAATTTAGAAGTGTTGCTGAGCGAACCAGAAGCCTTACAAGACAAAGGCATCGACAAAGACATCATGAAGGTGGGACGGCAGAGCTGGAAAATGTATCATTCTAAACTTTACGAAATCAGGACTTGAGACGAAGCTGTAGTTCTTTCAAACACAAGATTCAGTCCGCCTTGAGTCAAGGATATTTGCAAGACGAATCTACTGTCCTCGAATGCATCAATTTGAATGACAGAATCGATGCCGCTCTCGCCCGCTATAATGCAGTTATGATTGTCATGAAATCAACCATTGACTCTCAGCTAGCCCCTCATAAGAGTCACGGATCAGACGCCCTCCAAAACTTTTCCAAAGATTTGGGAAACTCCATCACAGATATGGCCTCCAAAATGTTTGGCTTTGTCAAGCAGATGAAGCATACATCTGAAAACGCAACCCACACAAATTCTTACCATGGAACCATCCAGAACGCAACACAAGATACCCTAGAGAACCCGCTACATCCGGGCATCAAGGATCCCCACGAGGTCTCTGTCCTCACGGCCGCCGTGACCGAATCAGGTCCGAGCGCTCCCGCCACGCGGCAAGATGCCTCGCAGCTATCCCCACGGGACGAAAGCGACCTTAACGCTCCAGCTATCCAGTTTACCACGGCCTCCAGCGCAATGCCACCTGCCCTCCTATCTACAACAGACTCAGATCCCTCCCCACGCAAACCGCCCCGCGCGAGCGCGAACGTAGATTGTGAAGATAATGGTTCCACGTTTCCGGTGATTCCACCTTCTCAGATCCTTGTTATAAAGAATTCACGTGAGCCCATCGCGGTGAAGCCGGGACTCAAATTTTCTGCATTGCCACCGTTGCCGAAGCCCGTCAGTTTCAGTGACTTTGATGACGTGAGCGAGGAAGCGATGTTGAGTCGCGGCTGGAGGCCGAGTCCAAAGGTGGTAGCTCCCGCGCATGCCTTGGCGGATTCGGACCTGAAGGAGTTGGATGAGTTACTTTCTTCAACAAGCTTGGAATCGCAGATAACGATGGAGTAACTATTAGACTAATAATCTTTATTATGTGCTGGCTGTACCATGAAGACATTAAAATAGCATTTCATTCTGTAGGGGAAAGAGGGGCCATGAAAACATCACTGCACGTCGTCAAACACAGTTTCGGCCGACGCGACCTTTTTGGTAATACCCTGGAGATGCGGCTGCTTCTCTTTAATGAGCTCCACCTGCGATGCCTTCTTGTCCATGGCGAGGGCGGCCTTGAGGTCGTGAGCCTGCATATCGAGCGCGACTGTGGAGTCGCGGATGGCGTGGGCCACCTCGGCACGGGCGTGTCCGGCTACACACCGTTTTGGGATTAGATCGATGCGATTGATTCAACTGAATGATTGAATACTGCACAGACTGGAAAAAAGGGGGCAAGCCACACGAACCCGACACATCATCGAGCGAAACCTGGGCACGCGCGCGTTTTTCTTCCACACACAAACTGTGCAAAACCTCGGCTCGACTCTGTTTCTGCGCCCAATCTTCCATCTCGGCGCCGAGCTCCGCCGCTTTCATCTCCTCCATCGACGCGCGTCTCTCTGCAGCAGCCTGGACCCGCGCGTCCGTCTTGAAGATATTGGGTTCTTCACTGTCCATGTTTGTTCCTGTTGGTTGGATGTTCTTCAAAAATTCAAGGGTCTCGAATTGGAGGCGCTTTGTATTTATCCAACAAGTTCCCACAATTTTCGGCGCTTGTCACCCTGACTCATACTCTCACCCGCCTGACTCTTTGATTTTCAGCGGGATCGGTTTTGCTCCTTGAAAATAAAAAAGTTGATCCAAAGGCTGAAGCTGACCAAACAAGATGCCCCCAATACGGATGCACGCGCTGACGGAATCTTTTCAGGTGAACCAAGACACCATCGAAGGTTGCAGGTACCAGATGTACACGTTCAATCCATGCCAGCCCATCAAACAGGTCGCGAACTAAGCACCAAGTATTTATTTGTTCCGATGGTATTTCACAAAAGGATTCTCCCGCTCATGTAGCAAGAAAAGGATTGGGAATATACAAAGAAATTAAAAAGGTGAACTACAAAGAAACAATTTAAAAATTCGCTGGAACCCCTTTCGTGGATGAAATCCTCGCTTCCCGAAAACAAATGACAGCCGAAACAATCCTAATCCACCAAACAAGACTTACAACTCCCCAATAGCCTTCAAGGCATCCTCCCAGCTCTCTTTGGCCGGAGTGGGCGCCTTTATGTGCACCAGCTTACCCCCCTTGGCCACCACGACGTGCGAGCGCACGACCCCGGTGCCCTTGCTCACGCCAAACAGTTTGACAATGTGTCTATCCTTGTCCTGTTGTGCGTTGCGCTTTGATGAGAGACGCGGAGCGCAGAGCGAGGGGGTGACACATACCGAGACAAAGTCGTATTGGTAATTCTGCTTCGTCTTCCAGGTCGAGAGGCTCTTTTCTGAGTCGGCAGAGACACCGTAGACCTTGAAACCCTTCTCTACAAACTTTTCGTGGTTATCGCGGTAGTTGCATGCCTGGTTCGTACATCCTTTTTTCGTTTGATTTTTGTAAAGTTGAGGGCAACCAAAACAAGATATAGGGGGACAACTTCCGCCACATATCTCATGAAGAATGAAGGTGCAGGCACTGCCATGTTTGCCGATCCGAGCTCTATCCGGAAGTTCAAGGATTCCGAATCCGCTGCGACCTCGCTCGCCCAATGGCGCCATCGCTCGCTCGTACCCCACGCAAATACTGATTTCCGAATGAAGAAAGAATAAAAGAGGAGAAAACTCACCAGGTGTGTTTGCCTTGGGATAGAAGAACAGGACGAGCCCAGATTCCTGGGCAGCCTCGTAGAGCGAGAAGGGCTCATGGGCCTGCGTGAAGAGGGAGGGGAAGTCCTCTGGGATGGTATCGCCGACCTTGAGAGCCTCGAGTGCCGTTTTGGTCTTTTTGGCTGGCGGCGCTTCGGCATCCTCGTCACCCTCTTCCTCCTCGTCTTCTTCCGCCTCCTCTTCTTCGTCCTCCTTCTTCCCCTTCGCAGCCTTGCGCTTGCTCGCGGGCTTTGTCTCCTTCGTCTGGACGGGAAGATGGTGTTGGTGCGCGTACGAGTAGCACTGCGCACGGCCCGCGGGAACCGCGTGCGTGCACAGGTACGAGTAGCACGCGTGGTGACCTTCACCCGAGGGGCCTTCGTTGGGACTCGTGGTGGAAGGGACGGGGAGGGTGGAGGTGGAGGAGGAAGAGGCACCCACCGAGACCGAGGCTCCAGCCCCCTTCGCGGCCTTGGACGCCTTGACAACACCTCCAGACGCCTTCTTGGAAGCTGGTGATTTCTTGGCTGCCACCACCTTGTTGCTGTTGCCTCCGGCGCTGCGTGTGCTTACCATTCTTAGTTTGTTGTTTTTGGTCAAGTTCTGAGCGGGATTCAAGCTGGGAGGCTTGTGCTCGTCAGTTGAACAAAATTGCAAGAACGCTTCACTTAACAAGGGGACAGGGAGCCTCCCCATAAGCGCTCCCTTGAACGCTGGTAGCTTCACACCATCCCGAATCATCTTGGATGTGAAATAGCTGCTTAAAAAAGGGACAAGAACGCGATGAACGTTAAATAACGCAATTTGTAAATTAAGCGTGGATGATGAATCGCCAGTGCACAAAGGACACACTTTTCCTCAATCAAGGTTTTGAAGAAAAGAAAAACAAACTTGACTTGATTTGCAATGGGTATTCAACTTCACGAGATTGTCAATGCCGCTCCAGACGAGGTTGCAACACTGGTTCGCCTACGCCAAGAATGTGGATGGGACGCAGAGTCGGTGCCCGCATGGATTGCCTCTGCACAGGCTGGAGACCGAGTCAATTTCTTTGTGATTACCGACAGCGAAGACGTCTCCAAACCTCACATCATTGGTGCGTGCATATGTCTGTTCTGATTCCATACATACCCTTTTAATATCATACGTACGCACCGAAGGAATGATCTCGCTGGTCCTGGACCTTCCACTGGAGAAGCACATGGCTGACAAATCCATGTTCCGCTCCGAGCTACAGTCCCTATTCATTTCCTCCACCTTCCGCGGCAAAGGTCTCGGCGAGCAGACCGTGCTTCACACTGAGAAATACGCGCGCGAAAGGGGAATCCAAGAACTCACTCTGCATGTCTGGAGTGGTAACAAGAAACTCATCAAAACCTACAAAAAGCTCGGATATACTCAATTCACAGACCTGATTCCATCCACATGGCCCGGCTGGGACGGAACCACCATCGGCATGCGAAAGTTCCTTTGATGAGACGGAAATCTTCCGAATGAACACGTGTAAATCTCAATAAAGATGGCCGCCCTTGCCGCCTCTCCACGCACATCCAGCGTTCTTCACACCCCGTGCGCCAGTACACCCTCCAGCGCGGGCACCGGCACCACGCGGTCGGTGGCGACGACGCAACGCGTCAGCCTCGCTGCGCGCAGACAGAACCTTGCCACAACGCGTCGCACGCTAGCCAGCCCCGACGCGGCGATGCCATGGACCGCGTTTCCGCCGACTGGTGCGGACGAGCTCGTTCAGCGTCAGAGCAGCCTGACGGCGCGGGAACGCGCGCGACAGGCTTTGCGGCGGATCACGCAGCGGCGCAGCGGTACATCCGCGCTGGGGGATCTCGTGACCATGGAGGCGACGCTGGAGCAAATCCGGGCCGCGGCAACCGTCTTTTTCCACCATGGCAAGGAAATGTGGAGTCGCGAAGTGCAGACCGTGGAGCTCTTTGATATGGACTTAGTGGAGGCGGATCGGCTGAGTAAGGCCATACGGAAGGATATGGAGATTGGACGCGCTATCATGAAGGTGACCAACGAGGCCAAGTTGCGGGAGGCGCAGGTGTTGCTCTATACCGTCATGTCCAAGAAGCTCAAGGAGCTACAAGCTCGATTCACGGAGCAAATCAAGGTGGAGAGGACAAAACAGTTGGAGCAACTGAAGTTGAAAGTCATCGAAGCCAAGGAAATTTATGAGGTGAGTATTCTATCCTTGACACGAACTGAATGCTATTTCATACCATCCAAGTAGAATGAAGCGGCAGATCAAGTTGAAGAAGTATTAGAGTCGACCCATTACGAAGCAGGAAAGCGACGCGAGCTGCTCGAAAAGGCATCTTTTGCGTTTGGTGAAAAGAACGAAGAATATCACAAGCTCAAATTCCAGACTGCTCGGCAATATCTGGCTCTCAAAAGTAAAAATGTGCCTGGAGTTTTAGATGTGAGGTTTTTGAGAAAATCCCACGCACAGCTGACCGAACCTTCAGCCCGACGAAAAGGAAGATGCCGAAAAGCTCGAAATGGTGGTCATAGTGGACACTTTTCGCACCTCCCTTATCAAGCTGGACGAAGAAATCCGCCTCCTGCGCCCCAAGATCTTCCAGCTCGAGGAAGAAGTGGACAAGAACAACCAAGCCGGGTTTTCCCGCGACATTGTCGGAATCATTAACGAAACTTCTGAGGAAGGAGGCACAACGCGCACCAAGACAACATACGTGCGGTACTCGTCGGAGCGTAACACGCCGGAAAGGGTGGTTGCGGAGAGGGACACGCGGGAGGCGGTGCGCGCCAAGTTGTCGGCCGAATTTGAGGTGTTTCTGGAGGAGTCGATGGCTCAGCCCAAGGAGGACCTGAAGTTGCTCCAAGAGAGCCGCGAGAAGGCCTTGATTGATTGGGGCATCAAGTTCAAGTCCGCGGAAGCGCTCTTTGACAGGCGCAAGCTCGAACTCGTAATGGAAAAGCAAAAGAAGCTGCTCCGACTCGCAAGTCATCTCGTGAGGAACAAGGTCAAACAGAAGCCCAAGGCACACAAAATGTCCAGCTGTCACTTGTACGGCGCCTCCATCTTCGAGCTTCTCCGACACGAGCTGAACAACCACAAGCAACAGTTTTCCAAAGTGTTAGCCCAATTGGTGCAATTCATGCAAGAAAAAGATGATGCGCGAAGGAAAGAACTAGAGAGGATTGCTGCCGAGCAGGCGGAACTGGCTCGTGTGTCGCAGGTGATGGCAAGGGCGAAGCGCCTTTCACAATCCGTTCAACCACGTGGCTCGCGACCTGCACCCCATGGTCAACCAACACTTCAAGCCGCGATTCCAGAAGCCAAAATAGAATTAATCACGCAAAAAGATTCCGTGACGGAAGGTTACATTGTACTTCGCGTTTTTTCGGGATTTGCTACTAATTGTATTCCATACAGCCGTACCTGTTTCCATTCATTCAGGTCTCTTACAAGCAAGCAGTTTGATGTCGGTTAGTAGATGATTATCACAATCTTTCAATAATGGGATAATGTATTTCTGAACACAGGCGCATCCCGTCCACTTTAGATCGTATTCTGTCGTGACACCTCAAGCGGTAATTAATACCGCCCTCATTTGCAGCTATAAATAACTCAAACTATTATCGTAGATGCTATTGATCCCCGAGGCGTTGACTAGAGCCCGCAGTCGAACTAGAATTTCTGGATCAAGTCATACAAACCTCAATATATCCCTTCCAGTACCTTCTAGCAATTTGGATACTCCGCAAGACATATGCCGTTCGCGAAGAGCATCTTTCTCGCCTTCATCGTCTGTATCTGTCAATGAGTTGGAGGTGGCAAACAAGCTCGGACAAGTGCCGTTCCCTAGTCGTTCACGTAGAGCTTCTTGGAATCCTTCTCTTTCAACTGCATTTAAATTAGATGATGCTACAGAAGAAGAGTTTCAGCCAGTTCCCGTACCAAGCGAAATCATCATCCGACCTCCCACATCGGAGAGCCAATTTTTTTTAAAGCAAGAGACGCAAAATCGTAGGTTGAGTTTTCAACTTGAAGCTGAGGCTCAAGCATCAAGGAATTCAGGGCTGCCCATTGAACATCCGCCACGTTCGCCCCCTCGACGTCCCTCCGCATTAATACGTCCCAGTTTGCTCGTCGACTCTCTGCCCTCAAGACGAAACTCAGAAACAATGGATGCATCTTTGGACCCCCACATCACACTTCATAATGATTGGTCTAGAGCAAACTCAATGGTGGGAATCAATATGGAGCGATCACGGAACGGGTCACTGATGATGTTTGAGTCTGGGATGCCAGGATTGTATTCTCGCAATGCATCTTTCATTGTGCCTGAAGAATTGCTGCAGAAAGGATGGGCGCATCAGGAAGTTCAGGATCCGTTTAACCCAGATTACTCTCAAGAGTTACAAACATCAGCCTTCAGAAATCACGATTTCTCGTTCAATAACAACGTCGAGATAAATGAAAACTGGGAAATACCACGGTCCTTCAAGCCGCAGCAAGCAATTTACAAGGGTCTAGCCGGAATTGAAATCAAGAAACCTGTGAGACTCAGTTCTTTCTCTTGTGTACGCTCACCAGACTTATACAGCGCCACTTGCCCCCTTTGCACATGGAAGTAGAGGGCAGCTGTATATCCACAAGCGCATCAGGTACAACTTCGGCACCATCTGTTGATGCGGTCAAAGTGAACTTCAAAAAGTACATTCGGGAACTGACCCATCCAGTTCCGAGAAAGAATAAGTCACAACCTGCTGAAGCCGTAGATGTTATCAGTCTGAATGAAAGGTTCAACATTAGACCGTGGAGTGTCGGCTCGTCGATGCGGAAACCCTTCCATTTCCAATTTGATGGAACAGAGAGTGTGGATGTAGACACTGAAGATTCGACTTCAGTCTATGGAGTCGCTGGCGTCTCAATTCTTCAATCTGAGAAAACGGAAACCACCCCTCGCGGACGTTCAGCTGGGAAGCTGAATCTTCAATCTACACGCTGGACATGTCAGTCCCAGGCGAGGCGAGTACCTGCGAAACCTCAGCCACCCCCCGGAATACCAGGAACCCCCATTACGTTTTGGGATAGGCGCCGGAAGGAAGAAAACGAGAAAATAGAAGATTTTGGAAAAGAATAAATTGCCAACATCGTATCTATTGTATTCCAATTTGCACATCTTCATCAGATCCTTCGATTTCGTAATATTTTCCGGTCTGTTCAGGGTATCAATATTGACAATACGGGAATGCAACAGTTTATAACTCACTGCGGGATCATAATACGAATTTGTTGCAGTATCGTACATAAGTTCTACAGTTTCGTCCTCGTCATCAGGTAATACTGCAGTCAGACTCTCAGCAGCTGAAGCCAATTGATAGTTGGTGAAATTGCCTGGTTGGAGACTTTCAGAATGCAAGGTTGCTGAAACCGATGTCAATGGCGCTGGACCAAGTTTCGCGCTTTCAACTGTTAGGTCAATTGACATCGAAGCGGCTAGTTGTGGTCCGTCATCTACACGAGGTAAAGCGTCTCTCTTCATGGCTAGTACGTCATTTATTCGTAATGGAGTTTTGGCTTCTTGATACTCCTGCATGGTAGCGTATGGGAAATCATTAATCTCCTCATGCTCATTTATATAGTGGATGTGCCTTTGAAGTTCCATCTTGGTTGCTTCACAGTGCGCCGTGAGTTTTTTGTTGATTTCAGATGATGCAGTTCTTGACTGTCCGACCTTCGGCATATCCATGTCGTCTACAGCGTTGCATTGCAAAGCTTGATCAAACGAGTCGTCAAATTTCACATCCATCAATAAAGGTAAGATACCATGTGCCTCTTCACCGTAAATTGTCAGTAGGAGTTCCGATGATCTTTTTACTGTATCCATCTCAGGCAAAGACGCTTGTCCAGATTTATGAGTTTTCAAAACTGCGTTGGAGTCTTCACTCACTGTAAGGTTAACTTGTTTTTTAGAGTCCTTCGTAATTTCGCCTTCGTAGCATTCAGAGCGTGGCTGCAAATGGCACGTCACGCTGCTTGTTTCACCTGACTGTGGCTTTGCTTCACTTAAAGATACTCTGCCGTTTGTCACCAATTTTGTTGACAAATGAACCTCGTTTCGAGCATTGTTGCTCGCATACGCCGAAGATGGTGCAGATTTTATCTGGGACAGTTGCATGTTGCTCAGGGTCTTGAGTCGTTTATCCTCGTCAGCCTCCTTAATTGGAGATCTGGCACTGAATTTACTCCCAGGTTGAAAGCAAAATGGCAGTATTAGCGAGTTTCGTCGGGCACCATTTTTCTTTTGCGTGATGCTCACAGCAACGCACTTTCTTTGCTTTGGAGATACAGTTGCTGCCAAAAGAGCTCGTACCGACAAAGATTCAGTAGTTTGATCATGAAGAATTTCGTTTGATGTCTTCAAATCAAATTCCAATTCGTGCGGGACAGTAGCAGTATTTTCATCTTTAGACTTTTCGGAAGAGCTTGCCTCAAAAGGGGCGGTCTCTGTACAGATATACACGTGTTCATGCTGTTGTAATCCTGATTTTATCTTGCTCTGGATTTCAAGTATGGTTGTGGCCACGGGCGAGTCTTCCGCAACAATCATTCTTTGAATGTTTTAATTATCATTATCTACGGTTTATAATCGAAAAAGACTTACTGATCAAGCTCGGATAAGATTTGATCCATGTTTTTAACTCCCCGCGCCAAGTACTCGCCATCAATTTGATCTCTTTCTTCAATCATTATTTCATCCTCATGTGAATCCATTTTGGCAGCACTGGTCATAAATGGATCTTCGTTCGACGAATTATCATTTGCTCGTTGTGATTTATCTGATTCCTGCTCGCTAGTTTGTAATGATTCCTCGCATGCCACCTCACGAGTGTCTTGAAATTTTTGCGATTTGAAGAAAGCTTCAATTTCATTTTCAAGTTTGGGCTCTTCCGCTGGTTCATCAGCCGCTGGAGCAACCATGAGCACATTGGATTTAGTCTCTGGATATCCAGGAGCGAGATCCAACCCGTCGAAACCGTTCAATGATTCGGTGTCGAAAAATAGAGGCTTCGTCTCATTCATTAATTCTTCCTCACTGTCTGATTTTAGTGCATGAACTTCTTGATCTGATGAAACGCATTCAACCTTCTCTATTATCGCGGAGGTTGCAAATATTTCTGAAGCTTTGGGCGATACACCTTCTCTAGGAATCCTAAATTCCACAATCGGAGGAAACACGATCCGTTTTGACAAAGTCTCAGCTTTTCTTACTTCACTCGTATGCATAGAGGTTCGTGAAGTGCATTGTGAAGAAATAGAGTTATCGTCATTTTCGTGCTATTGAGTATGATTAAAACAACTAGAATCAGTAGCCATAGCAAATGTACCCCTTCAGGTATTGATTTCGCAGACCGTGTCTTCTTTGGCACTCTCTTGACTGATATCACTTCAGAGGAAGGTCTTGAACCAAAAGCCAGTTTTGGCAATTCAATATATTTGGAATTACCAGCAATTATCCTCTCATTTCCCTCTATTATTCAATCAAAGGTTTGACTTTCAAAGAAGGTGCAGGTAACCTTACCGAGCAGTCGCCGTATTTCAATTTTTTCAGCTGCTTTGATTCGAGCCAGATTGATGATTTGCGTCATGTGATCTATACCGATACCGTACTGAAGATTGCGAGGAATACATTCAAGACCAAGTGTAGTCTTCACGGTCTCATCATAAAGTTCGTAGTCGTCTGTGGTGTCCGGGGGAGGAAGCTTCATGGTGAACACTTTTCGAATTCGGTATGTGCCGCTGATGGCTATGCTATCTAAACATCGAAACGTTTGGCCTTTAAATGATTCCCTGACCTTGATTTCGCTTCAAGTGAGTTCTAACACCCACAGGGAATATCGCAGTACCAAACTTAACAGGTCAAAGCATAAATTGAGCCAAACTCCTCGCTTAAGAAATCCAATCGGTAATGTCACGTGAAGAGCTGTGTTCTTAGATTCTCGGGCAGCTGTAGAAATGAAGAATCTCCGTTTTGTCTGATTCAAGTCGCTGACGCTGAAATGTGAGATAAGAAAAGATCTCAACCCTGAATATAATACCAAATTTCCATTGACATTTGCTGACCCTGTGTCAAATTTAGTTGCAATGCAAAAGTAACTCAAGTGACTTACGACACTGATAAATACTTGAAGAATCAAATATGGTTGAATCAAGTAAGCTATTCGTTTATTGATATCAGGGCTTCATTGTATTTGAGGAGCCCGACGCGTACCAGATTGCCCCTCGTCTTTCGGGAAGTTCAACTTTCCTGACTTTTCGCACCAGTAGCAATAACCTTTCACGTCTTTCTCATACACTTTACGTACGAACTGTTTATTTTGAACCTAAGGAACGCTCGTGAACCTTGTGTAAAGCTGATGATGGAAAAGCTGTATACCCGCCAATATAGAATTGAGCTGGAGCTTCCCTGACAACTGAATACTTCAAATGAAGGACCCCCCTGAAGAGCGAATAAACAACACTGAATGTTGATCGCGCCTTGGCGCAAGCGTACCTGAAAGGCCGACTTGAACATGGAAGGTGCAAGTTGGATTGTTCGCGAAAAGATCTGACAAACCTTCTGCTTGCCACGATTGCGATGGCAGCCCGGACGCCCGAGTCAGGTGCTCTTCAAACCCATCTGGAACTTCTTGCATAACTTACAATGACTATGAAGACTCAGTTCTGTCAGATGAAAGGTTATCCGAGAATGAAAACTTCATGATCCACGAGGAATCTGAAAAGATGATGCCGAAAGGCACAGTCAGTTTATAGTATGTGTCGGTGTGATAGGATATGGTGTTTCAATCTCCAATAATGGTCGCGTGAACAGCGCTTCCTTCGGCTTCGACTCCCACAAGCGTTCAAACCTGTTCTTCCTGGACGATACAACACTACTTACATCTGTTGGAAATGTGCTGGTCTTCATAAATGTAAAAACCTCGGACCAATCGTACTTTGAAGGCTTGAGAGATGGAGGCATTGGGGCTGTTGCTGTCCATCCCTCTCGAAAGTTCATTGCTCTTGCAGAAATTTATCCACAGCCGTCTATTTTCATATTTCAATACCCTAGCATGGCCTTGTATAGAATATTGCGTGGTGGTACTACTCGTGCTTATTCAGATATTGCATTCAATGCGAAAGGCGACAAACTTGCGTCTGTCGGAGCGGATCCAGACTATATGCTCACAGTTTGGAATTGGAAATCTCAGGAAATTACTCTCAAAAGCAAAGCATTTTCGCAGGTGAGAACTTGGATTGGTATCAAACTTGCATAAAACGGTAAGACAGGATGTATACAAAGTATCCTTCGCACCAGAAAATGACGGTATTTTGACAACATCGGGTATGGGTCATATTAAGTTTTGGCAAATGAGCGCCACTTTCACGGGACTCAAGCTGCAAGGTTATCTTGGGAAGTTTGGTGCCTCTGAGTTGTCCGACATCGCTGCCTTTATTCAGCTTCCGGACGGCAAAGTGCTTTCTTCTACTGAAACAGGAAATATGTTGCTTTGGGATGGAGGAATGATCAAGTGCGAAATTGCCACGAAAGGCAAAAGACCTTGCCATATAGGAAAGATTGAAGTCCTGCTTATGATTGACTCCTCAGAAGTTTTCACAGCGGGTGAAGACGGATACGTGCGTGTCTGGGATTTCGAAACAATAGACAATGCTGATGTGACCTCTGAGACGGCGGGTCCCACCGGCGCGCCAGTAAGTAGTTCTGGACCAGCGCAGGCACGTGTATTTGAAATGGAGTTTCTTGAAGAGTTTCTGATTGGAAAGGATGTCATGGTAATAGCGGGCTTGACATTGTTAGATACACTAACTGTGCATAGATCAAAAACATGATCCGCTCTTTAGACAATCCTTCACAATATTTAATCCTTGATCAACAAGGCCACATTTACAAACTTGATACAAAGCAAAGATTTATTGCCTCAAGCTTGTCGTTTCATTCTGGCGGTGTCGCTGGATTGGGAATAAGTCCTTCTTGTCACGCAATGGTTAGTCTGGGTGCCGATGGAGCAATCCATTTGTACGACTACATCAAAAAAGCAATGCTTGCCCGAGAAAAGTATAGCAGTGGAGGCTCCTGTTTGGCGAACATTCCCGAGGTGGGTTCTCCACAATTGAAATCTCAATTTAACCTTCCCACCAGACTTTAGATGGAAGAGGATGTACAGTAGCTGCAGGTTTCACAGACGGAGTTCTGAGAATTATTTCCTATCAACCACCACCGATTGACATCAATCATGCAACTTTCTATCTGCAGTATGCCTTCAAACCCCATAAAGGACCTATAGCAGGAATCGCTATTTCTCCAGATGGAACATACCTGGCAACTTATGGAGCCACAGACAAGACGGTCTTCTTCTTTAAAGTTGACTCAAAACCAACCACCGCTGGCTCTCATAGCAGCGATAAGTCCCCGGTCGCTTTTGATAAGAAAAACATCAAAATACTTCCTATCGGGTTTCTGGAAATGGAAGATTGTGTGATTCAAATTGCGTTTTCAAGCGATAACCACACCGGAAATATTGAGCCATTGGACGAGACGGAAGAAAGTGATGATGATGAAGAAGACGAGGAGGATGAATTAAGTGGAAAGCTCGCGTTAATCGTAACGAAGAGTGGTCCCATGTTTTCTGCCCGAGTTCCTCATCCCAGTCGGGTCAATACTCAGCTCACGTATCAGTTAGACGCGGCTACATTAAAATTGAATCAGTGGCACCTAATAGTTCCCGCTCTAAAGTTAGTGCCTGTTCCAAAACAAGAAGAAGAGGGTCAAGACGTAAACAAAAAGCCATCGTCACCAGGATCTTCCGCCCCACTTCCTGATAAGTCAAATGAGACAAAGATAAATTCACCACCTTCTAATGATAAAAATGACGGCCGAATCGGGTCAGCTGTGAGAAAAGCGAGAGGCCTCTGCATATCGGAAACATCTCCCATATCGCAAGTGCTCTACCTTCCTGGCGGATACTTCTTGGCATCAGTTGTCAACAAGTACGGTGAGGGGGAAATAAGATCCCTAAAATTTGGATCACCAGACAAAAGCAGGTGAGCCTGAATTATAGTTATGAGCATGAATTAAAATGAATGCAGGCTTATTGTCTTGGGCAAATCGAAGTTCACAGATATGAGACTTTCTCCATCCGGAAAGTACCTCATTGCAGGAACTGAAAGTGGCATGACCTGTGTGCGACAAGTCAAAATCGATGAAATGCTGCTGCACAAGTGGGAACTTGGTCATGAAACGTATGAGCATTATAGCAAAGCTTTTAATGACTTGGCTCTCGGAATCAAAATGCAGCGCGGCGTGACGCAAGGTGGCTTACCCACCGATCGCATTTATGATGGACAATATTGGTTTGGACATGTGCATGACTCCGACCGAGGAATGATTTCCAACATTTCCATGTCCTTCGATGAAGCATTTATTTGTTCTGCTGGTCATGATGGAGGAATCTTTTTGTTCAGATTTAACCCAAAAGTTATTGAAGAGCGTGACTGTAAGTCGGCTTGAATGCTTATCACAACATAATAATTATATTTCAATGCAACAATCAGCTCCTTTGGTGGACGCCATCGACATGGATGGCCAAGAACAGACTCAAGATATAGTCGATAAAAATGTCTACACTATTCAAGAGTATAAAATCAAGTCAGAAAGGGACCGTGAGATTGCTGAAGCAGAACAAAAGAAGCAGGCGATGCGTGATTATATTGCCGAGCTGCGTAGCGAATATCTGAAAGTACTCGCAAACATTGAATTGAACGGAGCTCCACTTCCCGCATTACGGGTAGATCCAGATTTAGAAGAAGACATTGGTACCTCATTTCTTCGTTTTATTCTGAAAACTTGACCGTTTTTACGTTGCAGAGGCGGAGACCCTGGATCGAGTTGCGAACGTCCGCAAAGAGCTCGAATGGATTTCAGAAAAAGAAAGCATCGGACCAAACAAGCTCAAAAGAAAATTCCTTGACAACATTCAAACGTCTCACATACGCGTCACGGCCTTGAAAACAACCTATGCCGTCTCCACCTTCCGAACCTTGAAGTTGCCAGAAAAAGCCGATTACAATATTCAAACGTTGATCAACAATGAGCGCGCCGTGTCTCGCGGTTTGAATGGAGAGAATCGCTCTCTTGGCCCAACGCAAGGTGCTGGAGCTGAGGGAGTCGGAATAGGTCATGACCGAACCCGTGGCGTTGCTACAAAGAAAGCACTTAAGGAGCCAACAGACTCTAGATCGAAACTAGAAGCCCGAAAGGCTTTGCGCGCCGAGCGTGCATTAATGTGGAAACAACTGATGGACGCTAAACCAGACGACAACTATGAAGACAGACGAGACGTTGCTGCTATTCGTTATGCAGAGGCTCACATGGGTGACTTTAAGCTCAAAACGAGCGAAAAGTATATTGTTCCAGAGAGCGAACGGGTGGACGCCGACAAAAAAAGGCGACAAATCTTGATTCTCAAAGAGAGTATCTTCAACATCAAAGAGGTATCTGATCTGCTAGTCTTTGCATTATTCAATCTTGTTATTAACTGCTTGCTTCGGTTCAGCAATTCAACTCACAAGTAATCAAACTCCGCGACCATAAAAAAGGCCTTGTTAATTTCATTAAAGAACAAAATGAAGAAGTACGCCGAATCAACGGTCAACTGCGTCAGCTCGGAGACGGGAAAGAAGACTACGGTATTTGGACACCCGAAATGGATCAAGGATGCTACCCGGAGGAGCGCTACATTGTCAGTGAGGCGGATATTGAAGCTCTCAAAAAAGAAGAAGCCGCGAACTTGAACAAGAAAGCTACAGATGGCGATTTTGGTGGATTCGGAGGAGGGGGTGGTGCGAAAAAGGAAGCCACACTCGCTCCCTCAACTGGTGCGGAAAATTCAAACCAAGCAAGTGAGCCAATGAATGGAAGAGTAAGCGTGCTGAAAACCTTGGTGGATGCATTCGATACCCGCCTTTTGCATGGCAAGTCAAGTCTGGAAGTTGCGGAGGAGGACGCTTTGAGAAAGACGCTCGAGTGTCGCCGGAAATCCATCCTGAAGGTGGTTACCCCTTTTTATGACTTATCATGCTAAGCTTCCACGCAGAAACTTGAGAATTATGTGAAAACATTCGATCAAAGTGTGCAAGCACTGATGCACGAGCGTGTTGCATTGGAAGGAGGTTGACCTGTTTGCTTAAGACCTTCATTGTTGACCACAAAGCGATTTTGATAGATGTGAAGATAGTCGATATGAAGCTTCTTTTGCTATACCGTGAATGGACCCACCTTAAGGAATTTGAAAAGCATGACAATTACCTTGCGGAAAAGCTCCAGCTGAAGCAAGCCGAAAAGACGGACATAGCAGACAAAGTAAGAGTCTTGGATGAGATACTAATTTTGATCATTTTCTTTTAGATCAAAGAATGTCAAGAGAAGCTCAATGCCAAGAAGGCCGAGATAGAAGCCATCATCAGTCAAGAAAAGGATTTACAGGATGAGTTCCATAGAACGCTGGGAGACAACAACAAGTATGAAGAGATATTAACAAAAGTATTCCGAAAGAAAATCAAGCGTGTCAAGGTTAAAAAGCGTAATTTTGTTTTTGTTACTTGTTTTGTTGTTTTAACAGGTTTCCTTGCCGTCAACCAGAAAAAAGTCAGAACAGGAGATGAAGAGGACGAGGATGAAGAAGAA
Organism: Chytriomyces sp. MP71; assembly: GCA_025201725.1. Classification (NCBI taxonomy): domain Eukaryota; kingdom Fungi; phylum Chytridiomycota; class Chytridiomycetes; order Chytridiales; family Chytriomycetaceae; genus Chytriomyces; species Chytriomyces sp. MP71. Next base: position 35,451 of record MU614536.1, on the reverse strand, counting down.
GAAGAGGAAGAAGAGGAAGACGAGGATGAAGATTTTGAGTGAGTTTCCGTGATCAATTTCTTGGGATCCACTCAATGTCCCATACCAATCAAAAGTGACGAGGACGACGAAAACAACGAAGACGAAAACATTGAAGCATGTCCGCCCGACTTGGATAAACACATCTGGGACACAGTCCTGGAGCTCCGTGAAAAGAAACTCGACTTGGAAGAATTCCTCGTGGAAATACAGAAAGCCATCGAGGTGACTCCAAGCCCCCTTCCCATCATGCACATTACGCTCTGAAATTGGCAAAAATGTTTCCCCAGGGGTTTAAAAAAGAAAACGACAGTCTCATCAAAAAGGAAAAAATCATTGACCTTAACCTTCGCGCCACGGAAAGCGAAATCCAAGATTTCCAAACACAGAAGCAGCGCAAATTGAACGAGTTGGATGTCGTGGTCCCGTTGCGGTTGCATCAAATTCAGTACCTGGAGGACAACGTTCTACCTCAGGATCTCAGTCAGGCCCTCATCTTTGTCAACAGCGGGCTTCATAAATTGAAGAATCGGATCAAGGAACTTCAGCAGGTATAATTTGCGTCTATGAACTGCTCCAAATGCATTACATTCACGAACAAAACAACTCTGTAGGAAAAGCTCGACATTCGCAAGAACCACAAGGAACTGAAAAAGATGCATGTATCCCTCATTAAATCGCGCAAAGAGAAGCAGTTGAAGCTCACGGAATTTGAGGGCCGCGCGATTGACGTGCAAATGCTCAAATTCGGTCAAACCATCGATTTGGAGAAGCTGGAGCGCATGGGTATCAACCGCAACGCAGACGAGCTGCGTGAGAAGCTGCAAAAGGAAGACAATAAGCGGATGAAGGAGTTGGAGACCTGTGACGTTGAGTATTTGTACTGTCTGGTGCCAGGCTGATATTTCAACAGAGAGACATCAAGCACTTGAAAGACACGCTTACCGACGTGACTCGACAAAATACAATGCTTCTTGAGAACCTTGTAAACCAAACTGACGCGCACCACACACTGGAGGAAGCCCTCAATCTCAGCCAATCCACTGTAGTAAGTATCCCCACCCATAACAAACTCTCATGAACCCACGTATCCTAAAAAAACCACCAGAATGCAGAATACAGCGGCCTGCAAAAGAAGGACATCCAGGAACGCGACAAACTCATCACCCTCGTGCAAATGCAGGCAACAGAAATCGACATCCTCAAGCGCGAAATTGAGATGCTGATCCGGAAGCCCGTGCGTCAGCCCGCAACTGTACCCAGGAATGCAAGCAAGGTAGCCTATGGGCGCGCGAGCGGAGTCAAAGGGTATGCACCCGTAGCTGAGGCAGGGGAGGTTGTGGATATGATGGCGGTTGGGGGGGCGGTTGCGGCGGGAAGCGCGGAAGCGTTTGGACCTCATGATGTTGCAGGGGAAGTGGTTGAAGTTGGGGACGAATAAGGTTGCTTTAATATCAGAGAAAAACAAATAGACATAAACTTGCAATAAGTATAACATCCTGACCATGAAACTTTTAATTTGCAGATGCGGATAAGAAGTCAGTGCAGCCAGATGAACAAAATTGAAGTTTTAAAAGGGTCTCAAAACAGATGCCCGCAATCGGATCTCATCCAAAGGCAAGTCATCGTCACTTGACACTTCTTCACTTTCATCCCCCTCGCTCTCACTCTCACTCACATATGGACCCCTCACTGGCGCAGCTCCGTCAAACCCAACTGACTTTACCAAATATCCCTCACTGCCTCGCCGCACAAGCCGCCGCCGCCCATGATTGCCAGAGCCGTCATCTTCTATATCTCGCGCACTTCCACTGCGTCCCACATAATCCCCATCACTCGAACTCTCGCCTCCACTACTCTCCACCAACGCATCCAGACCCGCATCCCTCACCTCCGCAACAGAATAGCCATTTTTGTATACATAGTACTCCTCAGGCGGCCAATTCAAATCCACCTCCCCCTCTTGCACCAATGAAAGATCCCCGAGATCCTTTCCCGCATGGGCCTCAAAGGATCGCGACGTACCCCACAACCAGCTCCACGCTCCACCTTTGCCCCTCTCATGTGCACCAACACGGCCGCCACGTCCCAGTAACGCTGGATTGACCGAAAAGCGGAGTCCATCCCCGGGTGCGGGCAGCGGCACCCACCAAAGCCACACGCGCGGACCCAACACGCACTGCATATTCGCAATGGAACCACCGAGGTCATAGGGGTATCGCTTGTACGGAGGGATCGTGCCCTTGCGCACGAGGCTGTCGATTTTGTCGTTCTCGAGGCTCTCAATGGTGGTGGTGTTGCAGGCAAGATAGTAGAGCTGCCAGAGGCTGAGGAGTCCGACGCTGAGGAGAAGGATGACGCAGGCGAGCACGTTGAGGATCATGACGGTGAGGGCGAGGTTGGAGGGTGGGGGCGCGTAGTGCTTGTCGATGGTGGGGAGGGAGTGGAATTGAGGTTGTTGGCTGTTAAGAAGACGCGTGAGGTAGAGGCCGTACAGGAAAAGGAGATAGGAGGCAGAGAACCCGACTGAACACACGAAGCGGACAAAGTAACCCTGGTTGCGATGGCCCACGCAATTGTTGATCCAAGGACCTAAAAAGATGATAGAATAAAATTAACGCGTGTTGGATCCTTGGTAAAGTGAAAGGCTCACAGTGATGGTCCATTTTGAGAACGCATCGTCTACACTCTGAGCAATGGTGGGTCCGAGGCGGCTTGAAAGCGTTGCATTTTCTGCAGAATCGTAGGCTTACCCGTGCGCTCTTCTTTCGCTCGGTAAAGCCCTGGTTGTACTTTGGGTCGTTTGGGTGGTAGCCATGGGGCACCTTTCCCGGGTCCGTGGCGCAGGCAAGGTAGTAATTTGCCCAAATGGAAAGAACTCCGACGTTGAAGGGGAGAAGGAGCAGGACGCCCTCGCGCGAGAGTAGGCCGTGTTTCCACGACAGCCACGGAATAAGGACGAACAGCTGGGAAGTAAGTGGAACCATCGTGATCAAGAACAGGGTCGCGGCCACGCACGCAAGGTCCAGACTCTTGCTGGTGCACATTCCCAGGGGGTTGCAGGGGTTCCTTCGGAGGATTCTTTTGTCATCTCCCTCGGAATTGACAACCGAAGCTAACTTTTGTGCTGTGACTTCGTCGGCGGTAGGGGTCCTGGCATCCTGTATTATTGGATCGTTTTGCACCTCCCCATCGATGAAACAAGTGTCTGGATGAAATGGTGATTTGATGTCCGATGTTTCCGAAACCTAAACCAGAGGAGACAACAACACTGGCGGATACGCGCCCAATCAATCTGCGCAAAGTTGCTGTATTTGGTGGCAGCGTCTGTCTATATGGGGCAAAATTCTAACCTATGCAATGCTGGGATTGCCACGCTATCCGATGAGAATGAATGAATTCGAGACAACCTGGTTATTATCATCCTTCGCAATAAGTTTATTTGGGCCAAGATTTCCAGGATAAACGTTAAATGATTGGGTCAATAAAAAGTAACAAGGTTTCAAGCTTTTCAAGGAGGCTTTCAAGTAGAGTAGCGCGAGGCGCAGCTTGGATGCGGCTGTGAGTAACGACGCGTTGATTGTGGCGCTGCATGAGAGTATATCAGTGTATTGAGTGATGCGGGACAGCGTGACAAACGCCCATTCCTCTGGAAGAAATCTAAGGAAATCTTCTGGAAAGAAATCTTCCCAGGTCAACTTTGGATCCCATTTAACATGCCGGTTCACCAAGGTACTGCACATTGAAGCCCTTCCAAACCATGCGTTCCTCACTCTGAACCCCATTTCCAGGCCTCCTCTCGGTGGCTGTAATCTCCTCCATCGCGGCCCTCTTCGCGGGAAAGTGGATCCTCACAGCCCACCTACGCGCACACAAAGTACGGCGCCTCAACAAGGGAAAGAAGCTCGACATTCATCCGTGCTTTTGGGCCATGTCATCGTGCGTTCAGTTTGAGCGGACTAAGGCTCTCATTAACTAATGATCTGATCCCACCAAAAGGATATGGCGCCAACTCAATCTGATTCCGTACCCGTTCAAGCCAAAGTTTGGCCGAAACTTTCTCTATGAGGGCTCCTGGAAAATGTTCGAAAAGTAAGTCGTGCCGTTTGGTATGGATGTGTAGAGAGCACACGATAAGCAATTTACAACGTTGGTCAACTTCAGGAACAATGGCTTCTTTTTCATCACGGATTCAAAGTCAATATACTTGTTTGTCGGCGATCCGGCCGTCGCGCGCGAGATAATGGTGTCTCGATCCAAGGAAATTATCAAGCCCATACATGTTTACAAGATTCTCGATATTTTCGGTGAGTATGTCTGACGCACTGGCTGTCGGACGTATGACTGGGAACTTTTTGATAGCCTGGTCCTTCAACTCAATGCCCCTTTCCCGTCGTTTCGGCCGTAGGCAAGAATGTAGTCACGACAGAGCACGACGAGTGGCGCCGACACAGAAGAATTGCAGCCCCAACGTTTTCGGAGGGCAACAATATGCTCGTGCATAAAGCCTCCGTCGATGTGGCGGAGCGCATGTTCAAGGGCTGGGACAGCACTGGCGAAGCCGAGTTTCTCGTAAACGCGAGCGAAGATATGATGCAGGTGAGACACCCTTCCTTGAAACTTAGGATCCTTCAGCGCACTCGTCTGAAAGATTTTTCCTTGCACATTAGGCCGCTCTCGCCGTCATCTCCATCGCTGCCTTCGGAATGGACTTCCCCTGGCACGCTGAAAATGACTCAAAACTCGTCCCCAACGGCCATAAGCTCTCCTTCAAGCGCGCCATACAAACTGTCATTGAGACGCTGCACGTCAAGCTCCTCACACCCTCTTGGCTGTACGTACTGCCCATCAAAGCGCTGCAGGTGTCCCGGCTGGCTTTCCAGGAGTTTGACCTGTACCTGGACGAAATCATCCAGTCAGCCAAGGGCGACGACACGAAAAAGAATTTGGTGCATATGCTTGTGAATGCGACAGAGGGGGAGGAGGGGAAGTTGACGCGGTCCGAGTTGAAGGGGAACGCCTTCATTTACATCTTTGCGGGGCATGAGACAACGGCTGGTGCGTTTTAATGTTTTACTTCGCATGCAGAGCTAACTTTTGGAATAGGCACCTTGGCCTTTGCTTTGGCGGCGCTGGCCGTGTACCCGGATATTCAAGAAAAACTGCACAAGGCTGTCGTTGCAGAGTTGGGTGACAGTGAGCCGGAGTACTCGGACTTCTCTAAACTCAAGTACTCATTGGTGAGTCCGATCCTCGTTCCACTTCAAAACGCTTTTCCTACAAACAGAGACTGACGCGCTCTGTACCGCATCAGGCCATAATGAATGAAACACTCCGGCACTACCCACCCGTCACCGGTATCCCCAAATTTACGGCGGACAAGGAAGCCGTTATTGGCGACGTAGTCGTCCCGGCTAACACCATGGTCACTATTGTCACCCCGGGCATCCAGTTCTGTCCCTCCGTTTGGGGCGACGACGTGGAAGCTTTCAACCCAGACCGTTTTATTGACAGCACAACGGGCGAGGTGCACGCCTTTGGAGGTAGTGCGCTCGGTCTGGCGCCCTTCAGTGAAGGGCCACGCAGCTGTTTGGGTAAGAAATTTGCGCAGGTGGAATTTGTAGCCCTTTTGAGCATGATGAGCTTGCGGTACAAGTGGCGCGTGCCAGAGGGGGTGAAGGGGGAGGATCTGTTAATGGCGGCCCCAGTGATTACGTTGAAGCCGGCCAAGGATGTCAAGTTGGTGTTTTCGCGCCGTTAATTGTCGCATTTCATCTTGTCGTTCTTCAATGCGCTATGAATTGTAGCTGCGGATTTTGAAAAATCACTCAGCGTGTGTGTGTGTGGTGGTTCTCATCAACCTGTTATTCTCAACTATGGATTAAAACATTGTATTGCCATCGGAAATCAACACCAAAGCGGTTTTCGAGGTGCCGACAAATCACTAGGTACGTCACCTTCATCGTCGGGTATGGGCACAGTTCATGCGCAATGACACAGAGTAAGGAGTCATGGCTGGCGTTCAGGCGGCCCAGCATTCCCCATATCTGACATCTGACTCAGTGACCAAAAAATAAGTAAAGTAAAAGTAACTGTTTTTAGTGGCAGCATGCAAAGGTGAAGGTTCGCACGCAGCCCATGCTGCGTCAAAAAAAACAATCCTGCCGTCCTCCAGCGCAGTTGATTTGAACCATGCGGGGTTTCCTTTATTACAGTTGATTTGAAATGCGGGGTTTCCTTTGCTTGTCGTAAAGAGTGGCAGGTCTTGGGTTTTATAAAATTGTCTGTTCGAGTAATTGGATAGTCAATTGGTACTTGCAATTATTATTCACCGGTAATTTTTTTTGTCAGTTATATAACTACAAATGTAGGAAATGTTTGACAAAAAAGTTCCTTGGGCATGCACGTTTTTTAACACCGGAACTTGGTCCACGTCAAAGTCAATAAAAATGTGAGTGAACGAGCGCTGATGGCAGAGCAATGAGTTCTAGAAGTGACGACGAAAATTTACTAACTTTGTCGAGGCAGTCCTTCACATTCGCGATTTCCGCGACAGTGACGTCTGCACCTCCAGCCACCAGAACTCGCTTGAAGCCCGATGTCTTTTGAAGCGACGTCATTGCAACAAGAACTATCCAGTGCTCATAAACCCCTGTAATTATATCTCATTCGATGAACGGTTCAGGCCACATGGGAACGAATAAGCCAACCTGCTGAAGGGGCTTGATACCCTCGCAAATAATTTCCCAACTTCAATCGCCAACATTTTGACGCCGTTGCGACCGCGTTTTCAGCTGTGTGAGATTCGAGTCAGTCTTGTCATGGTTGGCGCGTTTATCGTGATAACACACCCGATTCCCCATTTCCCCACTCAAAATCTTCCTCGTCAATAAATCTTCCAGCAGCATGCGATTTCTCAATGTACTCCTCACGCAGCATCCTGGTTGCAAGTTTTACATCTCTAAGTAAATACTGTCATCCAGGAGCCCTCACCATGCTCCTTTCGCGCAAACCGCGTAGCACTTCTCTGTATTTGCAGGTTGTCCACAAATTAAATGCGTCGTCACGTCGTCCCAAGCATCCCCGCGAACCAAGGATCCGCCCAATTGCTTGATTCGTCGTTTCATCTCGGCACGAATCGTCTGATCCACGCCTGTGAGAAGAAAGTATCGCTTGACGGGAGCATCCTTTTTCGTTCGTTTGCTAGAGCTTCCACCCTGAAGCTGCTCAATGAGCCGCCGTTTTTCTGCCCGAGCAGCAGGATCGTCATATACAACAATGGATGCGTATGGATCAAAGTTAGTGGGTGTGCCCGCCGCGGGCTTTTGAGTTGGTTCGAATTCGGGAGCATCTTCGTTCATGGCATCGGAGGGGAAGAACTTGGGCTTGCTTGGTTGATCTCCGGTAAAAGACGGATTCCGAGATAACTTTGTTGATGAAACGGAAGGCAACCGTCCTCCTTTCATATTCTGTCAAACTATGAGTCACTTGTCCTTGTCAACTTGTCAAGACAATAGCCTACTCAACTCGTTTTATCACCGCAGTTGATGATTCTAATTGGTCTATCGCAGCCATGTACTTTTCAATGTCAGCTTTGTCAGAGACGATTGGAAGGGGCTTAGCAGGTTGCAGACTAGCCTCTCCCTAAACACAGCACCGTAAGCTCAATAATGAAGATAAAAGCCATGACCAACCAACCTTTGAGGCTATTCCAGTCTTCGCAGGCTCAGGCCTTTCAAAAGGACCCATTGTCCTTGCAGTTGAACTTCCGCTGGACACTTCGCTCCCCTTCTGTTCCAAATTCCCGACAGAACGTGTCCTCTCTTCCCGATCCACAGCTTCACCAACCTCCATTTCCTTCCATAACCCTTTCTCGACATCAACAGTCGAAGGAAACTCCTCCTCACGCACCCTCCGCCCTTTGTCCCAACACACACGTAACCATGCGGGACTCACAATCCACTTGCCAGCCGCCTTGGCCGCCTTGAAATCTTTGTCTCCACCAGCGCCTCCGGAATGGACGAGGTGCGTGCAACGTTCGTCGCTGTAACTACCCAGGAACTCGGCCCCGAGGTCCTTGGCGAGGCGGATAGTGTCGCTACGGTATGCCCGGGCCTTTTCACTGACACAAAGACGTACGTCTTTGAGGGCAGTTGAGGCGGATGAATGAGGGGCGGCCACGGAGACATGGAGTGCGGCTTTGGCGAGACTGGTGGAGAAGGACATTTCGAGTGGCATAATGGCGGGGTCATGTCCCTCACCGGTAGCAAAGTCGGCTCCCAAGGTAGTCGCGAGACCAGTTGGAGTGCGCGAGAGAGCTGTTTGGAAACCTTAGAAGCTATTGAACATAAGCTCGCCAAACCTGGACTAGGAACCGCTCCCAACGCTTCTGTCAAGTCAAATGCGATCCGAAAATCTTGTGGCTCAACAACAGAAATCTCTGTACGCCTCAGCACGGCATCAGACTTCGGAAACTCCACAGAAAACCCGCTCTCCTCCGCAATGGCGTCTTCGTCCACAGTAACGACGGCAGAATGCGCAACTGGAACAGTTCCTATGTCAGATATACTGTCTTCGACACCCCGCCTTGCAATTGAGACGATCCCGTCATCCTCTTCAATTCTATCATCCTTGATTTCGTGAACTGGTGCCTCCAATTCTGGTCCTTTGACAGGATTTAGCACTGGACATGCATCCGCAGCCTTCTCAGCCGCAAGCATAATAACAGATTGATCCGCAGCCAGACTTGATCGCCCCTGATCAACCAGACAAGGCTCCTGCACAGCCTGTTCCTGCCGCAAGTCACGCCCATTCATTCCACGTTCATTATTCTCCCCCATCCCTTCTTTCTCACCCTCGTTGGGCACTGCGGACACCTTGGGCTCCTGCGTGATACATTCATCCTCCTCGGGCAGAGGCCAGACGATCCCGCCCGTCCGCGCGCATGCAAAGAGCCAGTCTACGCTGACAACTTGGATTCCCCACTCTCGCGCGCGCACGAGCTTCATGCTCGGCGGCTCGCCCTCTGCGGTCGGCGCAGCGATGAGGTGCGTATTACGTTTGGACATGCTGTCCGTATAGGTTGCGTGCATGGCTTGTACGAGCTAAGCGCGGTAGCAGGGTCAAGATTGTACGGATTGGTAGGTGGGGGTTGCAATCACCTTGCGTACATGCTCTCGCGACAGCCCTTCATACCCCGTGACGCCAACAACAAAAGCTGTTTTCGCGCAAATGGGTCAGAAAATATTGAAAAGTGATCCTGAAAAGGGAGCGCGAGCTGACCTTGCGTTGGCTCACGGTACCGCACACTCTCAAACAACACGCTCGCCCGCACATCATACAATATCCCTTCCTCCAAACAAATTTCAATCCAACACTCGCTCACAATCGTCACCCCTTCTTCCACCACCACAGGACCCTCTCCCAGCGGACAAATCCGTATCAGCGCCGCACCTGCCGCCGCCGGACGCGCTTCTTTCACACACGCATGCACAACTCCGTCTTGGCACTCAATCTCCTCGCCGAGGATCTGCGTGTCTCCGGCGTCAAAGCCCTCAATGGCGAAATGAAGCCCGCTAAAGAGACTACCCACACGTGGCGTGGCCGCTGCGGAGGGGTGAATGCTGCTGCGACGCTTGGCGAAGGTACTCATACGTGCGCTGGCGGGGCGTTTCGCGGGGCTCGGGGCTGCGAGACTCTTGCGGCGTGGTGCTGCGAGGCTTTTTCGCGAGGCGGGGTCCCGGGCCGGGGGGGCGACTGGAGTGGACTTTTTCGAGGCGGATTGCGTGCGTGTATGTGTCGTGACAAGGGGGTGGTTCATCGTACTGTCGTTCGAGAAGGGCGTGTCCGGTTTGGGAGATGTGGTTGCACCCGCGCTTTTTCGTTCGAGGGCGGCAAGTACAGAGAGGGCTGCATTGGTAGTGCTCGTTGGGGCGCCGGGGCCACCCGTGCTGGAGTCATCGGTGATTATGCTTCGCGAAGGTTCAAGGGAAGGTTTTGGAACAGAATGAAGGGTGGGTCGCCTCGGCATGGGAGGTGTTTTGTTTCGTTTTTTGCTCGAAGCGATCACGGAATTCCTCGTGGATGGCGTCTTTTGGGCTGATGCATTTGGAGCATTATCAAGATGCGGGTGCAAAGGTTTAGTACATGTTGAGGGTTTTAATGACTCGCGTTCCGTGGGAGCCGGTGGCATATGTCGTTGTTGCTGTTGCTCGTTAACAGGCTCTTTTTTTTAAAGGTGTTGAGTCTCTGGAAGAGTTTAGAGCAACGAACAGGAAAACTGAACTTATTTTCAGATGTTCTTCCAACGCACGCGACGAATTTCCGTGACATAATGCAAATTGCCCCTCATTTGCTCGATCTTTGTATTTGAACGATAAGTTTATCGATTGTTGCATGCTGTGAGAAGCAGAAACACGTACCATTCGTGTTGGCGCAATCCTTGATCCAATACTTGCTAACAACAGTGATTCCATGCTTTCGAGCAAATTCATATTTGGCCCCTGAAGCAATGCTGGCCACAAGATGCGTGCAAGAGCGCGTCAAGTCGGAGTTAAATTGCGCTCCCTGATTATGAAATTGTAAGAAACAGCAAACGACAGAACTTGTCAAATTAAAGGGTAATTACGAGAGACTTGACAGTCGCTTCAATTTCATTCCTCACGGAAAGTTCGAAGCCCGTGACACAAATCACGAGGGCATCGAGAGGTCGCAGTTTGTGAATATCCGACAGCTGTGATAACATGCTACGCGCTTTAACAAAGTGCTTTGTGTCATGCAATAAATCAAACGAGGTGCCACCTTTTCAAAGGCATTTTGTATGGCGGCAGGATCTTTTGTGGACGAGACGACAGCTTCGCAGGCTTGGACCCAGGAAAAGCGAACGATGCGAATGCCGAGCTTAGAGGCAACCTTTTCCGGCGTGATGGTACAATTAATTCATTATTAATATGGGAAAGGGGGTTGGCACCTTGTATTTCTCTGACCCGGACGCCGCGGCGACCAGATGCGTTGTGTTATTTGTCAGGGAGGGCGAGAAGGATGCGAGGGCGGGAATGGTCTCGCACAGTCGTTGGGTGAGGCGCTGTGTGGGTATCCGGTGTTCAGGGGTTGGCACAGTATTCTTGACAGGTCCAAAGCAGGCGCTCACACGCTCGTCCAGCGAGAGACCCGTTGCAGTCACCACAATGTGCGACGGCATGAATGCTGGCGTTGTGCGGAGACAGAGGGCCACCGGAAAAGGCGGTCAGGTTTTGGGTGTTGTTGATTGATTGGTTGGCGTGTCCGAAAACAGGCGGCCATTCACACATGAACGACGCTTCCCGTGCTTCACGTCGCGCTTCCATACTTGCCACTTCTGGCGCAAAGGGCTCCAAGAGCCACCTGTCAAATGACTATTTCTGTTGATCGAAGAGAACAAGATATGTAGAGGATAATGAAGAATTACAACAAATGGTTTCAAACTAAGCCCCAACAGGATGCTTGCTTTCAATGTGGCAATATGCACTCTAATGACACAAAGCCCAGATCGTGTTCCAACACAGGTCAGCGCAAATCGCAGTCCCACAATCAAATATTCGTATCAGTTAAGAGCCATGAAAGTGACACAATGATGAGCAACTACTCATGCGCTTGACTCAGATTGAGTACGGCGGGAGTGGGCACTCGCTCAATTTTGTGTGCCCTTTCTTCATTCAAGTCTCCTCATTTTCACGAAAGTAGGGGGCATTATCAAATCAAAACATCGGAAAGTTACTGCTGCTCGATGGCTGAATTCAAGAACGCGACCAAAAACCCGATGCCGCCGAGATAGGTCTCTGACAAAAATATCTCGTCAGAAAAGGCTCCGATAGGACGGCATACAGATACGTCTACACGGTGACTCCAAAACATGAATTACACTAGAAGGAGGAAATGCACGATTTATTCACTGTACTCTCCTTCAAGTGCCTCGCAGCCTCGACTGCCGTCAGGCCAAACGACTTGGTTGGATCAGTCGTATCGATTGAGACTATTTGTTTTATTGCTGCTTCGGGAATGAAGAGAAGATGTTCATCTAAGGGCCTGGAACTCCGAATTGTGTGAAATGGGAGACGACGAGGCACAAAGGAGTAAGGGTTGGTTGGTGGCTCAGCAGCCCCGACACGACAGAACCAACATAAAGCCAAGTGGTCTGTGGCACTCTTACGGCGAGATGATTCACTGCCCTTGTTTGTTGCGCTTTCATTGTGGTGCAATCAGAAAATTCTTATCGTCCCCCTCAGCATTTCATGGTGGATCTCAACCTGACCCAGGTCTCCGTTGCTCTACTTGTAGCCAGCGCCGTTGCCGTTCTCATCGCCCTCTGGCTCGGAAAGGGGAAGGGAAAGGCCACGCCGCCAGTCATGAAAGAGGTGCATTGACTCAACCCCGCTTGGCCATCCACGCTCCCCGCAATCATTGCATTCCCACAGTCCATTAAACACATATGATAGGACTGGCTCTTCCAAAATACCATGCGCTTCGTCAAGGATCCAGAGGGTCTCATGCGCGAGGCAATCGCAACCCACGGAAACGTCTTTTCCATGAATCTCGGCGGGAACCATTTTTACTACCTGAATGCAGGCGGGGTCAGCAAGCAGCATTTGGAAGAATTTTGGAAGGTTTGCGCTGCTTTCTTGTCCGTTGGATCGCGTGATCACAAACGTCCCCACGCAAGAAAACCAATCTGCGCAAATCTGCGGTTGATACGCTCTCCCTTCAGTTGTTTCTCCCCAACGCGTACGAATCGGTTGGAAGAAGTCTGCATGTTCAGATGCTGAAATCAACCTTCAACGCCACCCTCGACAGTCAGTCAGTTAAAATGGTTTAAGTCGCGCTTTCAGTATGACGTATCATCTTAGTTTTTTGATCCACTCCTACGAATAGGCTCGCATTTTCCCCAAAGTCCTCCAACAAGTGCTCGCCGCGAGCTCCAACAATATTGTCTCAGATCCAAAGAACCTCGCGTACGATATGATTGCGAACGCCTCCTGCGAATGTTTTTTGGGTCCAGAACTCGTATCCCCAGCCATGATTGATTACTTCAAGACCCTCTTCGACAGCTTGAATGAACCCGGTTTCCGCATGTTCCTCCCCTCATGGACCTTCAAATACCTCTACCCCTTCCTCCCCTACCGCAAATTTCATGCTCAAATTGGTGCTCTTGTAAATGACACCCTCGAAGAACGATTCGCCACTTACAAGAATGACCCCGCCCTCCTCCCCGATGACGGCATCAGCCACATTGTCCGCCTCAGCCGTGATCGCGACGAAGTACTCAACATGGTCATGCTCCTCGTCCTCGCAAGCATGATTACCACCGCCTCCGCCCTCCACAACGCCCTCTACGACCTCGCCAACCACCCCTTATGCGCCGCGCACATCCGCGAGGAGATGCAACGCGTCGGAGTAGACACTGAGACAGGCGGATTTACGCGCAAGCAGTTTGCGGAGATGCCCTACCTGGACGCGTTTGTGCGAGAGAGTCTCCTTTACTCGGCGCCCGTGGGTAAGCACCTCTTCAGCCATTCCCGCCTCCCGCTCACATGCGACGACCAGTGGTCACCTCGCGCGCCGTCACGGTGGACTTCCCCACCGAGACGGGTACCGTGATCCCGGCCGGCGCCACGGTCCTCGTTCTCGGGACGGAGGCGCACACCCTGCTGCACCAGGACGGCAAGCCCGTCTTCGCGCCGGAGCGCTGGATCCCGAGCACCGCTTCTGCGACGCAAAAGTACTGCACAACTACAGGCCCCGAATTCGTGCTTTTTGGCGGAGGCGCTTTCAAGTGCCCCGGCCGATTTTTCAGCACGTTGGAGATAAAGAGCAGCCTGTGCGTGATTTTGGGGGGCTTTGATATTGGTTTTGTGGACGGGAAGCGGCATCTGGAGAAGGAGTTTAACATGGCCAACAAGATACCGGCCAAGGACAAGGACGGAAAACAAGTTCCGCTCGTGTTTAGCCCCATTTGAGGAATAGTTTCGACTGATGTGTAACCATTTATAAACGAATTTGAAGTATGTTATATTTGGAAACAAATGTCTCTTTATTTTATTATTTTTGTCACTTGTATGGTTGTGGAATCAGAGTGGAAAGGGATACACTTTTCACACTAGTGTGGGTCTTGCTGCGGTGGAGCCTCCGAAAAAGTTGCCCGAGCTGTTGCCCACCATTGTAATCATGACCAAGTTTGCATCAAGCCTTGGTTTTGAGTGAATTGGTTCAGGCTGGATTGACAGTCCTGCACGGTAAATGACATGAATGGCCACCCTCGTGAACGTCCCCTTCACGGTCGATTCTTATAATTAAATCCATTTCTGAAACTCTTGCAACACAAGATCAAGCATCCACTCTTGGTGCCTCTGTTTTATTGCATTGTTCCCATTGTGTTTTATGGCATTGTGAGTGCATGCGGCATGTCTCTCCAAACCCTGAGAGGTGATTTCATCTTCCTACCACGGCCTAGTTGGCCATGTATGCTCAACGCTGTGCATAGATCACGGCTTCTTATTTAACATGTCTTCAGAAACTCTTCCTTATTACACACTGTGGATGTATTTCAACGGCATGCGCGGAATCAATTGGGCAGCCGCGATCGCCACATTGCCAATTCAGTTCTCTCTCGTGTTTTTTGCATTGCTGCATGTCCCCATCAACATTCCTGCCTTGGTGAAGTCAATTTTACGAAATTTTATGGAACGAATGTTCTCATTGACATTTGCAGGGAGTATCAACTGGCACTACCTATGACATGAACAATGAACTCTTCTCCCATGGTATCAGCAACCTCATCGCGGGCCTGGCTGGTACCTTGCCCAACTACCTTGTCTACAGTAACTCCCTTTTAGTCATGCGCTGCGGCGGTGAATCCCGTCTAGCTGGCGGCCTCCTCACCGTCGGAGCCGTGGCTCTCTGGATTGTGGGCGGCGACGTAATCCGCTACGTTCCAGTCCTTCTAGTCGGCTGTCTCATCTTCCACCTCGCCATGGACCTCCTCCTCGAGAGTGTCGTTGACACCCTGCACATGCCCCTCTCTCTTCTCGAGTACGGTACCATCGTGAGCATCGTAGCAGTGATGGGCGTATTTGGGTTCACGGAGGGTATCTTGCTCGGGATTTGCCTCGCGCTGCTCTTTTTCGTTTTGGAGTATGCGGCTCAGAGTGTCATTTTTGAAACTTTTGACAGCGGAGCGTCTATGGTGCGCCGGTCCATGGACGAGCAGCAGGTTTTGGAGCGTGCGAGGAACAAAGTGTATGGCTTGAAATTGTACGGGTTCATGTTTTTTGGCGTCATTTCGCAAGTGGAGAAGACGGTCATGGATGCAATTCATGACAATTTGGAGAGTAAGATGGCGAATCGGTTAGAATTTGTCATTGTGGACTTTAAGCTCGTCAAGGGTGTAGATGTGAGGGTTTTTTGCGATCACCAGAACATGCCACCTGACTATCTCTCTGTACCAGTTCTCGGCACTTCAAGGACTCCAAAGACTGAAAGAAAAGACCGACAGCTGCGGTATCCAACTCATCTTTTGTAGCCTCGGCAAACATCGCGACTCAATCATCACCAAAGCGGGCCTCTTTGACTTATCGAACGACAATGTGGACTCAGACATGGACCTCTACCTCCTCGACTTTGACACGGATCAAACGGCCCTTGAACACTGCGAAAACCAGCTCCTGAATGCCGTTCAAAAGAAGTCTCCGCACTACAGCCCTGAAGGCCGCAACATCCTCATTGATATCTTGCGCGCCTCGCCACCACCGACAAACACGCGCGTGAGCAGCAGTGACGGCAGCGGCTCCGCCACAGCGCCGATCTCCTCGAAGGCCGCGTCCGTGTGGACCGAGATCGCGCATAGCGTCTTTACAGACATGTCCTGCGTGCCAGATGAGGTGCTTTGGGATGCGGGCGAGTCCGCGGACGCTTTGTTTGTCGTACGCACTGGGAGCCTTGTGGCGCAGGTGGCGTATGGGAATGGCCTTTTTCGTGTAGTGCAGTCTTTTCTGCCTGGGAGTGTGGTGCGTCCCTCCATTGCTTGTATTTTCTTGATATGTTATGGATTGACCATGAGATATTGTCGTGTTTTTTGCTTAGGTGGGCGAAGTT
Source organism: Chytriomyces sp. MP71 (assembly GCA_025201725.1). NCBI lineage: Eukaryota > Fungi > Chytridiomycota > Chytridiomycetes > Chytridiales > Chytriomycetaceae > Chytriomyces > Chytriomyces sp. MP71. The sequence continues at coordinate 19,308 of MU614536.1, read as the reverse complement.
CCCTTTTTCGCAGGCTCCAAGTACCCCACAAGGCTGGTGGCTTCGACTGAGTTTACCGGGTGGCGCATGTCGCGGGCAGATTTCAATAGGCTCTGTCAGTTGTATCCGGCGTTTACGGTGCCTTTTATTCAACAGTGCCTGAAGTACGCCAATTAGACTATGTGGGGGTGCATCATAATATTTTCATTACCTTATCAAGGATTGTGTGATTCACTTTATTTTGGGTAGGCGAGGATCGCTTGAATGTCATTAAAAAAGAAGTAAACGAGTACCCGTTGCTGGCTGAAAATTTTCATAGATAGTAGTTGGTATTTGCTTTCTACCGGAATTATATGGAATACGAGAGTGAGGAGGTACAGAGAAAGTGCCCAAACATCTTAATCGTATAATGGTTGAAGAATTGGGAAGAGATGGCCGGTTGAGCGAAAATATAAAGAGCTGCCCGTTACCAAAACCCGTCAGGCACCAAAGGAAGGAAGGCCAGTCGATGATCGCAAAAAAACGCATACTCGATTTGCTGCCATGAAAAACTGCGTGTTCACAACTTTGACCTTTTTTAAGTGACTCAGCCTGTTGGTCAATGACATATGGTATTAAGGAAATGATCATCAAAGCACAACTACGAAAAAAAGTTTGATTCCTATTCGTTTAATTAAATTAGCGAGGCTGTTGATGCGGCGAAAACAAAATGCGCTCGGAGCCCTTAATCCGACCTCTGAGCGCTTTTCTACCACAACAAGGCGTCTGCAAGAATGGTTAAAACAGACAGGGAACTGAAAAGTGTACCGCTCACAAAGCCTTGGATTGGACCATTTAGTTGTGGGATTAAAAAGCCAAAGGTTTTGGCGGCAATTAAAAATTTCAACAGCCTGCAAGAAATTGTTCCCTCAGACACAAAGTATGGATTTTGTCCGTGTCCACTGATTTCGAGGAAATTTAACATCACTGCAATCGCTGCTTCTCGGCTCAGCTTACCGCAAAAAAACCTATTCCGTCTCCTCGCCAACTTTGACAAGCCGTGACTTAATAAATCAAAAAATAGGCGAATTTTCATCGTGCCGCACGCCTGACCCGTCTCTATCTCAACCGAATTAATATGTCGAGTGGTGATAATCAATCATCTTCACACAGGGAAAAAATTCTTCACTTATGGTCTCGAGTTCAACAAGCCCAACGCTTTAGGCAAAGGTTTCCGCAATGTCATCAATCATAATGAAAGCGACCTCTTCGCCCATGCCCGACCTCAGGCACTAATTCCCAATAGTTGTGTCCACCTGCTTCGCAGTTCTGAACAGCAGCTCCTTAAAAATAGCTGGTTCATGGGAGCTTTACGAACCCTCGTTGGAATTACAAATGCCTTTTTTTTTAGGAACATTATGAAGATAATGATATTTGTAATAAAATCATAGACTTCTTATAATTTATGTAGCATTATAGTAACGCTTTGATGTATCTAGAGTGGGAGGTGCAACATACGTTCATCCTTCTTGGAAGCTCAACAAAGGCCATAATGTTTCAAAGCCACTTCGTGGTCTTCAAACGCCTGGGAACTCTACATCAAGGACTTCCGTCCTTCCAAAAGCACTACGTCTAAACCAGAATCAATCCTATCCCTCATCCACATTCCTGCCAAGGCTCCCACCCCGTAGTCGGGCCGTCTAGGGCCAGTCTGGGGCACCTCCTATTGGGATGGTCTTTCCACCAGTTCCTCCTCAAAAATGAAGAAGGGACTCAAAAAAGCTCTTGACAGCTGCGCCCAATTAAAACAACTGGGTGCTATTGGGTATCATAATTCCTAGCTGACTGTACTGAAATCCAACTGCGGAAACTGAATCGTGATTCCCGTATCCCAGTTTCCAATACGTGACTATATCGTCCCGCGAATCGGGGATATATGTCTGGACTTTCCACTCATACCAAACCCAATGACAGCCGTCCCCTCATCTGGGTCATATGATGTGAGAGCGTACCACTCCGCCAATTGGACCCGCCAGAATCGCACCGAGACCGGAAAAGCCACTTCACATCTGCCAAACCACCATCACTCTCTTTACAAACTGCACAAGATGGAAGCAGCTGACTGGTAGGTGCTATGTCGGAAAAGATGTTGACATTGGTGAAGCTGAGTTCGCCAGCGAGGGCAGAAACAGCTTGTCAGTGGGTGTGAAAGTGAATGAACGCATGAAACAGGCGGAAATGCTGTGACCGCCGCGAGGTCTGGATGTTGCCATTACAATATTATGAATGCAAAACCTAGAAGGAAACCCGGCTTCGCGAGAATTAGGCACCATTCACCCGTGCCTCCATATAGGCAGCTTGAAATCTCCTTCGATATCTTGTCATCTCGGATGACACCTTAGGATGCGCGGTGTATCTAACGAGATTGACGCGCTCAGCCACTTCCTCCTCCTCTTCGTAAAAGTCTCCCGGAAAGTCGAAGATTTTGCTTGTTGATGGTTGAGGTCCATGATAAACGGTAATTAGTCTCCGTGAATGAGGCAGGGTTACCATGTCGTGAATGCCTGGTATAATTAAATCCCTTTGAGGCGGCGAAGAGAGTGAAGCAAAGCGAGGTATGATTATTCACCAATGTTAGTGGTTTCCATTAGTTGGTGAAACTGCCGGCGTCGTGGAGAATAGCATGGCATTTCTTTTGACAACCAGGACAACGAATGGTGCACCAATTCACCAACCGAACTAACCTAACTAAGCGCCATTCGAACAGCTCTTCTACAGCTTTTTCAAGACTCTGATTGGACAGCCCGTGGTCGTCGAGCTCAAGAACGATCTCTCAATCGCAGGCATCCTTGTCTCAGTCGACCAGTTCCTCAACATTAAACTGGACGACATTCGCGTAACAGATGAGAAGCGCTTCCCGCACATGGTGAGTGCGCCTTGTTTGGCAACAGGATTGCACTGTCATGGCGCAATCTAATCCCGACCCTCCTCCCCACTCCGTTACCACCCGTGGACCCCCCCGTTTCTGCTCCTTCCCACGTCGTCTCAAACGCGTTTATGCAAACCCCAAAGATGAGCGTCAAAAACTGCTTCATCAGAGGCTCCGTCGTGCGATATGTGCAGCTGCCCTCAACGGCCGTCGATACGGCGCTCCTACAAGACGCAACGCGGCGGGAAAACTCTTCGGAAAAGTGATTGCGTGCAACAACTGGTGACGAAATGGCGGGCAAGCTCGGACCTGGATGAAACTGTTCAATCGTGCACAAACATCAACATTAAATCGATGCTCGCTGCCTGCAGGTTTCGGGCTCAAGATTTAATCGTGTACTACTAAAAAAGCAAGTCTCTATTGTTCACTGGGGTCGGCCTGCGGAGCCTTCATTCGTAGTAGCAGCCAAACACAATCGCAACAGCGAAGAGCGAAGCCTGAAAACGACAAATTATGCATGAGCTTGCAAAAAACAGATAGAGTGTTATTTGGTGATGTAATACGTACGTTTTTGAAGGAGGCGGAGGTGTAAGTGTCCGTGGTAGTATCCCAGAGGCAGCGCGATGCCACGCGAATCCCTTGTCCCTTGAATTCCCCGATCGTCACATCCACGACAATCTTGTAGCGATCATATTCTAGCTCTGCAGTAGAATAAGGAGCACTTCAGCTTAAGTGCCGTAAACTCAACTCTTTACGCCTGCTAAGATCTCGTTCCCAATCTTGGCCGACAAGTCCGCAATCTTATTGGGATCGAACTTTGCTTTCTTGAGCGTATTCTGTAGAACTTCTTCCGCAATCCTGCGTACAGGCTCGCTTTGAAACCTGAGCCCGCAACAGTGAGCTACACGCACGCTGACGCGGAGCGATCTCCCAAACTCACTTCCTGTCAGGCTTCAGCTTGTACGTGTTTTCGTACACGATAGCGTTCGTCGGCGCTTCCGGCGTCGCGACAACGGCGGCCGCGGCGGCGGCAGTCGGCGGTTTGACGAGATTACTCGCGGATCCGGTACCGGCGCTCTTCGTGAGGTCTCCACGCGATCCTTTGGTGGTGGAGGCGGATGTGGGTGCATCTTTTCCCGCTGAATCTCCGCGCTCCGACATGAGTTGTGCGTTGTTTGTATTCTGTCGAGGTGGACAAATTGTCACCAAGCCCTGGTGAAGGAAAGACCAACCCAAGAAGAGTGATCATTAAATGCTATTAACTTCCTTTTCATGTGACTATTCTTTTGAAAAGAAATCAACAATTTGCCTCGGAAGAGGTGGCCAACAATGGAAGGAACGGAAAGAAACAATTTTTAGCAGTCGAAGGACAGCTCAAGGCGAGCACCATAGAGCACTATCTTACGATTGCTTCATCAGCCCTGATTGTCGCCGTATTTGTTACGTCGTGTGCGGTCTTGCATCCTTCTGTCTTGCCTGAATCGTGCCAGTGCTCGATCCTTGCGCCACCGCATCCCTTATCACGTCATTCCAATCATGGCATCAATAAAGTCTGCAGCACACTCTCCCACGTGAGAATTTGTCGTGTGCTTTTGGTCACACGATCAAACCCACTAACCTGGCTGCCCCCTTCAAATCCCAGCCCTTCCTTGAAAATGGCCGACGCCGCCGTCGCTAAAACCGACTACCATCTCCGCGTTTACATCTCCGATGCCGGCAGCACTGTCATCGCGGCCAATGACTCAACTCCGATCTGCGACCTTCTCGCGAACGTGTGCGCGAAGCGAGGCCTCAACGCCGCCGACCTCAAAATCAGTCTCGTGTACAAGGACGGGAAGGACGAGGCGAACCCGAACCCGACCATGCCGCTCGGCTTTTACCCGGGCGTCGATTTTGCCAAGGTCGTATTAAAGGAGACGGGGCTCTACATGCAGACGAATTCGCAAAACAATCTGACGGGGAGTATGGGAAACCTGCATCTGGGTATGGCGGGTCCCAAAGTCTTGAAGGAGGAGGTGCGGTCGGGCGTGTTTCCGAAAACATTCTCACATTTCACAACGTCGGCTGGGGGCATGAATATTGCAAACAACGCTAAATTTGCCGCAAGTTTGTTCACAAGGTCTCATTTGTTGGAAGAGGGATCATCCTCATCCACTGGGAATCGGATTTCGATGCCTCCGTCTTCAATGGTGACTTCGATGGGAACCGCGTCGTTCACAGTCAGCGAAACTACATCAATGATTGAAAGGGAGGAAGCACTTCATCCCGACCACAAAAGCGATAGAAAGATGTCCGAGGCTTCTGAGAGGCTGGTTCAAAGGACGGGGAGTCTGGCCTCCATGGCAAGCAACGTTGAACGGCTAGAGAGAAGCGATTCGCAATCGTGAGTGAATCATCCTCTCTCCGTCGTGATCGCAATGCTATTTACCGTGCCACCACTCGGAACAGCAAACCCGCGTTCCTCGCCAATAGCGTTGCGCTCAAACGCACAACGATCCGAAGCGGCCGCTCTCGCGCCAATACAGAGGGCATCCAAGAAATAAGCAGCCGAAAGAGTACGGACAGCGTCGCGGTGGACGACAAGCCCGACAAACAGTACACCGTCCTCATTATCACGCTACCCAACTTTCGCAGCATCAGTATCCGAGCTCCTTCGGACCTGCCTATGGACGCCATCTTGAGTTACGTCTGCGAGAATCATAACATCGAGTTTGAGAGCCATACGTTCCAGCGAAATGATACCAAGGATACAATCGTTGAGATGGATCGGACGTTGGGTTACCTCGCCAATGAACTCAAGGTGTCGGAGATTTTCATTGTGCCGGAGGACAAGGTGTATCGGTCCAAGTACATGAGTGAGGGTGGCGTGGACGTGATGATGCTTCAGACCATTCAGGGCAAGTGAGTAGTGGCCTCCGTTCATGTTGAATTGGGTCAGATTTCTAAGTGGTTTCTGGTAGACTGCTCGTAATGGCGGGTGCTCCCCAGAAGCTCATCGCTCGACTGACTGAGCAAGAGTACAAAGGTCTGAGTTTGGGTTGTCATTCTTGATCATAGCGTAGAGTTCACGCGCTTCGTTTCGTAGACGACAATTCCTATATCGAGACCTTCCTGCTCACATTCAGATACTTTATGCCCGCCCACGAATTTTTTCAGCAACTCGTATCGCGATACAACTGTATTCTGCCAGAAAACGCGTCAACCGAGGACACCGAGTTTTTCAACCAGCAGAAAATACCCACTCAGACTTGGTAAAGTGCTCTTGTAGAAAGATTAGAAGTTCCCTCATCATTGTATTTCCTTTGGTTCCTTTTACAGCGTGGTTGCCATTTTGAAGCGATGGGTGCAAAATCATTGGCACGACTTCGCGCTCGATGCGGAATTGAAGGAACATTTGATTCAGTTTGCAGAAGAGTATTTGTACAATGAGGATGCCAACATTCGCGCTCAATCAGCGGTTCTCAAGAATTTGATTGAGGACCAGGTAAAACCAGTGGTTCTGTCGCCCGGCAAGAGCAACATGCTAATCTGATGCTACCCCAATACAAAAGACGGTCAAGTACGAGGAAATGTACTCATATTACAAAATGGTGGAGCGGAAGGGGAAAGTGCTCGAAAGTATGATCCTCGAGCTTGCGCCGGACGTTCTCAGCCTGCAAATCTGCATCCACAACTTCAAGCTCTTCAAAAACATACACCCGATCGAGTTTTTGCACCAAATTTGGGGCAGTGACCGAGAAATGACTCCTTATCTCAACTTTTTCATTGACCGGTTTGACAAGGAGTCGTATTGGGTTGCGACAGAAATTGTAATGCAAAAGGACATTAAGAAACGAATCAAAGTGTTGTCAACCTTCATTCTGACGACCAAGGTTTGTGTCAGGTGAAGGAAAGTGGATTATTCTCACGAAGTTTGCATCTACAGGCCTGTCAGGAAGCCAACAACTTCTTCACTCTCTTCTCCTTTATGTCTGGTCTTGGACTATCACCAGTATCTCGGCTAAAAAAGACTTGGGAGGTGAGGGTTCTTGATGTTCAATGGTCTGGAATTCAATTCCTCGGGCAACCATAGGGACTTCCCGAAAAATCAAAGACAGTCTACGCAGAACTGGAAAAGATCATAGATCCTTCGCGGAATATGAAAAACTACAGAGACTTGCTGGCAAAAGCTATTCCACCAATCGTTCCGTTCTTGCGTGAGTTTTAGAAATTTGGGTTCACTCTTGCTAAACCAGGTTCATTTAATTTTCTCACAGCAATCTATTTGAAGGATTTAACTTTCATGAATGATGGAAACACCAAGATGGTGGAAGGCATGATCAATTTTGAAAAGCTAAGGATGATGGGGAACCGTGTCAACGACATTGTATCATTGGTCGGCGTTGAGTACAAGGGGAAAGCAGAGTCTCCGATTCAAAACTACATTGCGAAACCGCCTGTGGAGAAGAACATGGCGAAGCTGAAAGAGATGTCTGTGGAATGTGAAAAGTGAGCGCATGTGAACTCTATACAGTATACTTTACTATTTCTCTTTTAATTCAATTGCACTTTATTTTGGAGAAATTAGGAATGCGTCTTTAAAATTGAGAGTTTGGTTTGGAGGCCGCGGAACAGCCAGCCAGGCGCCATTTGCGGGCCTCGCCACTGCAGCATAGCAGCTACTTCGAATGCGCCACGCGCCGAAATCCGCGAGAGGGCGCGAAGTGGAAGACGACCACACGCGCTCGCTAATGAACGCTTGCGATGCAGTGAAACAGACTGACGATTGCGACCAGTCACGCGCAGCTGTTTTTGATAGAAACTTTTCAGACTCGGGGAGGTGGCCGGAATCTCTGCAGTACTGAACTATTCTATTTCAGGTAAGGAGAATCGCAGTCAACGTCTGTTGGTGTGGAAGTGACAAACGACATCTGGATTTCAAGTGATGGCGGACATATTGGACTTGGCTATTCGCGGATGAAATGGGCGCGTATGGGGAGTTGGCTAGCGCGCTTAATGTACAAATGACCAGCGAGGTAACCAAGATAAATACTGGACGGGTCTGTGTTTCTTGTGATTTGGTGACATTCTCGTCTCGTCACCAGATGAAATCCTTTTCCTCCAACCCGAAGGCAGCAATGTGGTGGATTGTGGTCTCGCCAAGATCGAGGCATGTAACTCCAAGACTGGCATAGAGTGTCTTATTGTGGTTCCCATGAGCATGACGAGTGCGATGCGTTGTAGGGGGCGGCAGGACGGACGCGACTGGAAAGTGCTTCTAGATCACACATGGAGTGCGGCAAGTTCCGCGCAGAGAACGGCAACCACGTCACTACTTAAGTTGTCATGAATCTGGTTAATCGTGTTCTCACATGTATTGACACGTTTCTACTTTTGTGTATCTAACTGAATCGTTTGTTTGTTGTTTACCTGTGTTCTCTCATTTTCTCCAACGTACGTTGTAGTCTCTAACGAGTTTATCAAAGCGTTAATTCACATTGTTCCTGTACCCTAGCAAGGTAACTTGCGTTTCCAGCCTTTCGCAATTAATAAATCCTTGCTGCGAAACTGTAACCGGATGGATCGTACATAATGCTCCGAAATTAAATTGTTTGTCACACATCTGTTCTGTTTAACGGTTCACGACAATATAATGTCTTCACTGCAGGTTTGGAGGGGATGTTTTATTAGTTCCAAGGTGACGAAAACAATGCTGCAGCGGACGAGACTGTCGCTGCCGTGGATGATAGGGAGTGATTAACAGAGATTGCCATTAACTTCTATGAGTAATTAAGCACGTAGGGTCTCCTCCGTAATCAGCTTAACTTATCTCAATCAAGTTCATGTGGGCGAAACCCACGTGCGGAAAGCCTCATTGGCAACAGCGGGTTCGTCTTTCTTGTCTCCAATCCTCGCGTGCCTCCAATTTCTGTCCACATCATAAGGACATATGTGGGTCTTCATCGTATCTTGACATGCATTGGACCCGGTTGGCTGACGACTGAACGCACTAGAATCCATGTGTGCGCTCACACTGACCCTGCTGGCGTGGCTCTTGTTCCTGCTCAAGCAATTTGGTGCGCCGTGTGCGCTGTGGTGATTGTCTTGAATGGCGTATTGCGATGAAACAACTTGCTTAATTTGTAAGGCAGGAAAACGCAACCACGGAGGATGAGTGTTTTCTCTGAGATTCTGGCATACGAACCGGGTGTCTCCCCCGCTTTCGTGTCCACATGGCCTGCAAAAAAAAACACGCATCCTCCTACCATCGCTGACCTACCTTTCCCACTCCTACTTCTACCAAGTCCGCCCCGGTTTCCAAGAGACAGAGGTCCACCCTAGTCTACAAAGCCGTTTATCAGGCCCTTCTCCTCACTTGGGTTTGTTCCAGCGGTTGGACCACTGGCACCAGTAATGTGAGTCTCGAATCAAACGAAAAAAGAAAGGACTCACAAAGTCGCGGAGGTTGGCAGAGAGGAATGGGTGGTCTGATACAGGCTCATATGGAGTCCTGAATAAGACAAACAAAGGGAGCATAGTATGGTACGCTGTATGTTCCCAGCTCAGTTACAACAAGAGACTAAACGAGTAGACTACGTCCAGGAGCAGCTTACCAATCTCATTGGCGCAATACGAAGCCATCACATATGCAAATACCAACCACGCGCTTCGTCCATTCACCAGCAACCAGCCCGCATACTCGCTCGGATATTTCAAATAACACGCCGCCACAACCGCATAGATCGCATAAAGCACGGTCAAGCGTCCCATCAAACGCAAGTAAAAGCGTGCGTCGCGAACAAAGACGATCGTGCGGCGCGCGAGGGAACCTTTGTCACGCACACGGATGGCCGCGTTTTGCGATGTCAGCATAAACTCGCGGAATTCAGTAAAAGTCCAAGTGTTGACAAAGGATCTGTTCATTGATTGGTTAGACCTTCAGCCACGCGTGTTGGTCTACGCCTGAGGGCTGAGGTCTTAGGTCAGTCACCTGTCCAATGCGCTGATTTCCAAGTAACGCAGGCCAAAGGGAAACAAGAAGCCGCCACGGATAAGGGTGTTCGTGGAGTGGTCCGTGGTAATGAGGTGGCGCGCGGCGAGGTGGTCCGCCAACAATACTATGAGAGTCAAGAGGTAAGCAGGGGTACGCGGGAACGCCTTGACTGCGTGGAAGTAGATCCACGGCACCAAGACGGGTACAACGATCTGACAAAGTGGTGAGATGGGCGGTGCAGAGGAGTTGCGACTCCGACCAAAGCGACGGGACCTGGCACAATCATTTTGTGAAATTAAAAACAAATTAAGCTGTTCAGCACTTCTCGTGCAATTGCGATTATCCGACTAAATGGTGTCTGGGACCAGCATCCTTGTTTAAAAATCCTCCGTCGCCGTTCAGTATGGTAATCAAATTAACTTCCTTGTCGAACTATGCCTTGGCCATCAACCTCAACTGCTGATTCACTGCATGTCTTGTTATTGAGATCATAATGTCATCATTGATTTCCTACTGGTGTGTGCAGCACAATTTTCGTGTCTAAGCAACTGCAGTGAGTGACTAAACTGATGCGCTGCACTGCATCATCACCTTGACTGCATGCTCACTCAGCCTCTCAGACTCATAATTCTTTTTGACCTAAGAAGCCACGTTCTCCTCCGTCTCCAGTTTTTTTTAATCATGCACATGATGTCACTGTTGTTTCTCCTTCAGGTTCGCTTTATTTACTCTGACCTCATTTCACCCTGCATCAAATTTGATTGCATGATGTGTGCCGCAAGTTTGTTTTTTCAAATGCTATGATCGGCGCAGTTATCACAGCTTAAGCCAGCAAAACTCACACACAAAATTCTCATTTTTTATCATGCAGCTCCATTTCCACAAGATCTTTTACTCCATTGCAACTACAGCAAGCAATGACCATTGCTCTTTCTGCTCAATCATATAGCAAAACACATAATCTTTTAGTGCATGACACTAGGAAAAATTCAATCAGTTGAGGTTCAGTGTGACCAATATGAGTCACCTATTAAGGGAAAGCAGATGAACCGGAGGAAATTGCCAAAGCTGAAAAGAATATTTGTGAATGGCAAGAGGCCATCAGAAAAAAGGGTGAAAAGAGACCAGAAATCCACAAAGAACTGAAATCTGGGAAAATGCCTGCAGAGAAAATGTCGCAGATTCTTCAATTTAATGTTGAATTTTGCAATTGCACTTCACTGCAAAACATCCAGAGGGACTCATCTCAAGAATACACTACACTCTGGCTCTAGGAACAATCTCTCATTAAAATGATTGAAGCACAGTGCACAAGCGAGGCAAAGGAAGTGCGCTTCCTGCGGACCCTGAGCGAAGAGGATGACCGGATCGCGTCCCTCATCGTGCAGGTGAGTGAGCTGTCCAGCCAGCTTACCACTGCTATGCAGCGGCTCTTCCAGGATGCCCCTGGGGAGCGCCACGGCCGCGAGGATGCAGGCAGGGACCGACAGCCAGCTGGACCACCTCCAGTCCCAACACCTGTGGCTGGCCAGACATGCGCGCGCGGTCTCCAGCCACAGAAATCGCCTCCTGCTGCGCGATCCTCGCATCAGCCACTGCAGGAGGGCTCTTACATGCGATGCAAGGACAACGCAACTGGCGCGGATGTGCTGCCAGTTACACCAGCACATCCAGAACCGCGTCCACCCCCTCTCCCTCAGCCCCACCAGCCCAGGGTGCATCAGCAGCAGCTGCAACCGCAACCTGCACCTGCAAAGAACAAGCCCTGGGGCAAGCAGCCCAGGATGTCATATGCGGTGGCAACGGTGGCCAATAAGGCTGCCATTGCCAACTGGATCATTGGAATCTGCAACGGTGACGTGGACCCACAGTCGCAGCATGAGCCTGTGACATACAAGAGTTTGTATGTGAACTCATACTTTGTCAACCATGGTGCATTCCGCACCAACCCTACAGTGGCCTCAAGCAGTATCTCTATGGAAAAGGGGTACTGCAAACAATTCAGGAGGTCAGTTTTGTGGGGAAAGGATGGACACTGGCAGAGGTGTTTATTGCAGAGAAGGACTGGGTGCAAGTGGTGGAAGTTTGCCGTCAGCACAAGCTCTTGTGTGAGGAGGATATGATGCGACCCCCCTGACACAAGCCCCATCAATCTCCAAATGTGGCCAAGGCCCAGTTCATCACCAGATGTGGCAAGCTGCTTCTTAAGGCAAAGCAGGAGTCAGTTTGAGTGCTGGCAGAAATAGCTAAGTCAAACTGCTCCCCTTTTATGGTGGCACAGATTGAGTATTATGCTAAATTGCATCTCTCAGGACTCCCAGTCAAGTTCCAGTTCCGTAATTCAGTGACAGAGGCCAATTTTGAGCAACAGCA